>CM046660.1:34374792-34416870 GCA_025594165.1 Tamias sibiricus | reverse complement strand
CAGGTCGTTTGAGAAGGAAGACATACTCATTCGTACATTCCTATACATCTCTCGCGCTCACTTGGATTGTATACGTTCATTCCCCGACCCCCCTCCTTCACTCTCCCCCCCCCTCGACTCTGCTCGTAAACCCTCAAAGTTCTCACCTATGCAATTAATAAATAAATTTAGTAAGCTTTCAGGACACACGATCATTTTTATAAAATTCTTGTAGTTATAGGTTACTCTAATAAAACCAATGGAAACTTAAAGATGTTTTTTTTTAGAGCCATTTTAAATAGAACTAAGTAACCAAGGAAGGAAATAGTTATAGATTGATATAACAAAATATGCCAAGATGTACTAAACTGGGTGTTATGGTTTGGATATGAAAAATATAGGGGTTTTTCCTGCCAAAAGGCATGGTGGTGAAACAATGTGAAATGATGGGGTATGAGAGCCTTCACCCAATCAGTGAATTAATCTCTGTGGGATTGAGTGATAATTGAAGTAGATTGGGTGTGACTAGAGGAGATAGGGCATTGGGGGGCATGGCATTAGTCTTTGGGCAGTGTGTGGTGTGCGCTCGTGAGGCATGTACCTAAGGTATTGAACTTCAGGGGCACTCGACCTGTAGTGTGCACCCCCCTCCACTCCACAGAAATCTGACTAAAACTTCTCCAGAATCCTCACCAATAATTGATTTTAGGACTATCAGCAAAAGAGTTGCTATATAAGAGTTCGGTGTTAGGTAAACTTCCTATTTTCCGTTGTTCTGTTACTTGGCCACTGCCTCAAAGAAATCAAGCACTCCAGGTGCTGGACACCCCTTAAACTAGTTTTTTCACAAAATTTTATCCAGTATAGTGTTTATAGAAGTGTGTTTTTCAAATGCAAAATGATAGAAATGAAATAAAAAAGACAGATCTTTTAAAAAGGCCTCTGGCCTTGAACTGGAGTTTTACAGAGATGGTATACTTTCTAAGATAAGTTACCAATTGGGCTCCTTGGTAACAGCTTTGCAGGGGGGAGGGAAGGGGAGAAGAAGTTTTCCCTTCTCAGGTTTCACCCTTAAGGTTAACTTGCCCAAAATAGTGAAAGAAAAAGGTGCTTTGATGTGAACTTCTGCAGACTGTGAACTTTCTGAGCCCTTCCCCTTCCATACTGGGTATAAATTCTGAAACTATTTGAACTCGGGGGTTCAGGGAATTAATGTGATTACTAGTGTGATAGCTGGGCCTCTAAACTTCGGGCTGTGCAGACAAATAAAATGTCTTCCTGATATCTTGAGTGCCCTTGACACGTCTGTCCCCTATGACAGCATTGAGCCATTCCTATCCTATTTTATTTTTTAATTTAGAGCCAGTGTCTCACTTGGTAGCTTAGTGCCTTGCTTTTGCTGAGGCTAGCTTTGAACTCCAGATCCTCTGCCTCAGCCTCCCAAGCCTGGGGAATTTTAGGCATGTGCTACCAGGCTGGCTGGGGTATATATTTGTATCTGGTAAGTGAAATCTCCCTCTTGCTTACTGATCATCATTTGAGTTGCTTCATTCTGCCTATACTCTTGTGCATGATGTTTGCCCTCATCATGAGCCCCCGGAAATGGGAGCCGGCTGTCTATTAGTCAGACCCTGAAACCCATAGCCTTAACTTTTCCTCCTTTTCATTATTGTGCTGGTCAGGTCTTTTAGTCACAGCAGTGAAAAAAGCGTCTTAAAAAGAAGCTGAAACAGATCACCAGTGAAAATAATCCACAAAAGGACCTAAATAAATGATGAAAGATAATTTTGTTTATAGATTAGAAACCTAAATACTGTTATGTCAGTTTCCTGAATTTATCTATGAAGTCAATGCAAATTTGTCGAATCACAACAGGATATTTTCTTTTTCTTTTGCAGAAATAAGCAGGTGATTCTAAAAAGCATAGAAACAAGAATGAATGAGGGAATAGCCAAAGTAAACTTGTAAATAATGAACAAAAGTTGAGGGTTCATATTTCCTGAGCCGCCATGACTTAGTATGAAGGTGCATAATCAAGTCCAGTGGGCTATTGGCCAAAGGATGGACACAATAAATGGAGGATAGAATTCAGAAATTAACCCAAACAAATGATGGGCGAGATGATTTTTGGCAAAGGTGCAAAAGCTAATTCAGTAGAGGAAGAATAATCTTTCAATAAATGGTCCTGAAATAATTAGGGACATCCAGGTAGAGAATATCAATGAACTTACAGACAAGCCTTCATACTGTGAACAAAAATAGAAATAAAAATATTCAAAATGAATCATAGACCTGAATATAAAAGCTACAAAAATAAAAACTTCTAGAAGAAATATGTAGAAAATCTTTGAGACCTTGAGTTAGGTATAGATTTCTTGATATGAGAATCCATAAATGATTTATAAAGAAAACTTGGTATAATTCTCCGCAAACCAAGTGATAGATTTTTGGCTCTTGAAAGATATTGCTTGGAAGGCAAGAGACAAAGCTGTAGCCTGGGGAAAATATTACAAAACACACATCTGACAAAGATTTGTTACTAGGCTGTATAAAGTGCTTATAAAACAACTAGTAAAAGAAAGTCACCTGTTTTTAAAATAAGCAAAAGATTTGAACAGACACTTCAATAAAGGACACAATGTGAAATAGCGAGTTTGTTACTGGGAACATGAGGAACATCACTAGTCTCTGGGGAAACATGGTCTAAAGCCATTAATGTAAGAGCTGGCAATTAACAGTGCTGACAAGCACATGAAACTACCTCTAAAACAATTTGGGAAAACAGCTTGGCACTTTCTTATAAAGTTAAATATATGGTTATGACACGAACCATCAGGTAGTATTTCCCAAAAGAAAAGTGAAAAACATATGGTCACAGAAAAACTCCTTTCAGTTAATCATTTATAGCATCTTTAGTCATTAATTACCCCAAACTGGAAGATGCCCGATGTCCTCAACATTCAGATAGATAACAAGTGTTAATGTATCCTTACAACAGAACATTGCTCCATAATTAAAATAGGCTAAATTACTAATGATATAAATGACATGGGGTGGATATTAAATGCATTATGGTAAATGAAAGAAGCCTGATCAAAAGATCCACTTCCTACTTATGAGACTATTTATATGACTTTTTTTTTTTTTTCAATACTTGGGATTAAACCCAGGGTTTGCACATGGTAGGTAAGTGCATCTACACTGAGCTACATCCCAGTTGCTACATATGACATCTTAAAAACAAAAAACAATTGGAACAATAGTATAGTTCATTGGTCAGCAGGTGCTGGGTCAGTTGACTACAGAGGTCAGGGAAATTCTGGGGGGATGACAGAACTGTTTGATACTTGGTTTTGATAATTGGTTACACTGGTCATATGTATTTATAAATCTCAACAATCTACACACTAACAAGGGTGAATTTTGTTAACTGTAATTTATGCTGCAATAATATTAGTCTACAATTTTTTATAAAAATTTGGTACTTTAACATTTCATCAAATTCTTAAAACTGAGGTGGAATTAAGAAAATTTTATTGTAATATTATCTATGATTTTGTTATAATGCTAGACTCATAAGCACATTTTTAAGCAAAAATTTTAAACAAGAACAGGTTTACTTGAACAAGGGAAACCTATTGTTTACATTGTTCATCTCTAAGCACCGTCTTCCAATATAGCTCAGTAATCTAAAATATGAAGAACATAGCCACCTTTTATAAGGCAGTAACTGAGTGATAAAATGTTTGCTACACTTTAGATATCTGGCCTTGCCTTATAAATATTTGATTCAGAGAAAAACTTCATGAAATACTTAGATGGTTTTTTGTCAAACTAATTTTCATGTGAAGAAACTGAAGATAAAGAAACATAAGAGAAATAAAATTAGAAGTCTTTTTCCCCCAAATAGACATACATTTTTTCCAACATACCAGTTAAAAAATTTATTATTTTGAACAAATGTTATGGATGATAAAAGATAGGAAAAAGTAAAATATAAACTTATAAACTGGCTGAGCTGGAACTTGGGATGGGTTGGTCTTAGAAATCTCTGAAAGCAGAGGCAGCCAGATTGTTAAACACAAGCTAATATATTTTTTTACATTGTTTAGCTCAATATAGAATTTCTTTAGAGGTCTTTCTCAAAAAATAGCTAGGAAGTAAAATAGATCTGTTATGATGGTGTGTTATCAAAAATGATAATATTATTAATACTTCCAAATTTAAAAATGAGACATATCAGTGCTAAGCACTTGGAAAGTCAAATTTTTAACATTGATCACATACTGAATTGCCCTTTACAATAAAAAAATCTTTAATTCTGCATAATATAAAATCTTAGTAGCTGAATCCATTTGTGCAAATATATCAAGAGTGGAAATTTGGAGAAGGGACTATTATCTCAAAAGAAAATGCAACATTTGGATACTATCATGAAGTTACTATGTCTCATTTACTGAGGCTCCTCAGTTGTCAAAGGGTAATGACTGGAAGTATTAGAAAATTGACACACTTTCCTCCACTTTCCTAGACCAGGTATGCAACAAGAGATTCAAATTTATGGTAAAAAAGCCTAAACTTTACTCAAGCTTGTCAGTACTTGACTTATGTACTATGAAATCTGAAACACCAGCATCTCGCTCTTATGATTTTAGCTCTGACATACAGAAGCAGAAGATATCCAGCTAAGGAGGTGTGTAGGTCACTTTCTCTAAAATGCCTTATCCTTGTCTTGTCTTAATGAGAAGTTATAAATACGAGACTCTTATTTTAAAAAAAATTATTTCAAAGGAAATGCTCATATCTCGTCTCCTGCAGGATGAATTTAAGGCAATATTTTCCTGATGTCACGCCTGAAAATGCCATATAAAAAGTTATGAGAAGTCTTTTGCTTCCTAATGTTGAGTCTGTGCCAATTTAAAGAAAATTTTAGAATTCAGATTTGAAGTAGCTGTCGAAAAAGAATATATGGAAATGCAACTTTGGATGGGGACAAAATATCTTGTGTTTCACAAGAGAAGAGTTTTGACTGTCCAGCCCTTTTCATCAGCAGACATTTGCAGAGATTATTTTTTCCCGTCTGTACCTCTGCCTCTGAAAGCAAAAAAGTATCAGTTGCCTTAGAAAGTAGTGTTAATATTGTTGCTGCTAAATATTCTGGTTCTCTGAATTGGCATGGTAGGATTGTGTTTCCCCAATACCCTTTTGGTTTTGTGAGGCGTGTTTATGGTAAGTTTTGCTGAGTGAAGTTGGAATGGAAAGAAAGCACGATGCTATCCAGGCTGAGATTTACATTCTCAAGTGGGAACACTCAGGAACACTCTCCTTTTGCCTCAGTATGTATCTTAGTAATTTCCCAGGTTTGCAGTAACAAATGACCACAAACTGGTTGGGGGTGGTGGGCATGCCTTAATCCACTGGCTCAGGAGGGGCTGAAGGCAGGAGGATGGTGAGTTCAAAGCACAGCCTCAGCAAGTTGCAAGGTCCTATGCAACTCTAGTGACGTCCCTATCTCTCAATTAAATACAAATAGAGTGTGGTTTGTGGCTCAGTGGTCTAGTGCCTCTGAGTTCTATCCCAGATACAACACCCACCAAAAAAAAAAAAAAAAAAAAAAGACCACAACTTGGGTTGACTTTATATCAATAGGTTATTTCACAGTCTAGGAGGTAGTAGTAAAAATATAAAGTCAAGGGTCACATGGGTTGGTTCTTGTGGAGGCTTTAAGGAAGATGCCACCGCAGGGCCTTCTCCTAGCTTCTTGTGGTTGTTAAGATTCTTTTCCTTGTTAGGTGCTTCACTTTCCCATATCTACCTGCAATTTTACCTCACTTCCTCTATGGTCTCTATGTGCCCTTTTCTTCTTCTAGG
Organism: Tamias sibiricus; assembly: GCA_025594165.1. Taxonomy (NCBI): domain Eukaryota; kingdom Metazoa; phylum Chordata; class Mammalia; order Rodentia; family Sciuridae; genus Tamias; species Tamias sibiricus. The sequence goes on along the minus strand of CM046660.1, from coordinate 34,411,020 downwards.
GATGTTAGTCATTGGATTAGGACTCTCCTTTAAATCCAGGATGATTTTTATTTCAATACCATTACCTAATTACATCTACAAATCCTATTTTCCAAGTAGGGTCATATTCTGAGGTTCTACATGCGGCATAAAAGTTTGGAGAGTATTATGCAGCCTACAACACAAGACATGGGTCCAGGACTGTGGTGTTTTATCAGTTGGGATTCAGGAGTGAAGATACTATGATGTAGAGCTCAGTCAAAAATCAATTGGACCTATAGCCTTAGGAGAGAAAGAAACCTCTGTCACTATAAGCACTGGTAGTTTGTTACCATAGCAGAGTCATTGAAGCAGACACAGATTTTGTATTGAAAGCAACCCTATTAGTGTTAACCTTTCCAACTACATGAAAAATTCTATTGGATAGCGCAACCAAACTCTGTTATTACATTAACGTCAAAATATGGGTAAAAACTTTACAATACTATAAAACCTTACTTTAAATGGTGTTGGTTTATCCCGAAAGGCACATGGGCTTTTAAAAATTAGAATAGTGTAGTTGGCAAGGAAGATATCATTGTTTTATAACATCAGAAAAAATCAAAAAAATAATTTAAGTAAATGAATTTGTTTATCGTAAGCTCAGTTTTTCATTTTAATGAATTATCAACCAAAATGTAAGGGATCTTGGCTAAACTAGATTTTGCACCAGGGTCTTCCAGATGTTAGGACAGTACTCTTCCACTGAATTACACACCCAGCCCATTGTCATTTGTAGTTTGAGACATGGTTTCTATTTAAGTTGCCAAGGTTGGACTTGAATGCAGTCCTCTGCCTCAGCCTGCTCAACTTCCCCAGTAGCTTTAGGATTATAATTTTGTGAACTACCGTCACTTGGCTAGATTTTTTTTGTACTTAATGTAGGAAAAATGACATGTAAATCCATTAGGTAAACATTCATTTTGACAGTTATAGTTTTGTGAAGGCTGAGGGTGTCCTCCAAAATCCTTCTGCGTATTGTTTTTAGGAATATCCTATATATGAAATGGAATGTGAAATGGAATGTTAATCTACAAATGTATTTAGGATTTTTTTGAGATTGGTTTACTTCAGATTGGTCATGAAGTTTTCTCAGCTTTCTGGTTGGAATTTTTGGTTTGCTTTCTTTGTATGCATTAAATGAATAATAGTTTTTTTTTTTTTTCCAGTGCTCTGGAATAGTTTAAATGTCCCGGGAAATCTTCTTGTGTAAGTGATGGATGAAATATCCTTGTTGGTTGTGATAATAATGTAACTCATTGGAAACGGTCATTCAGTATGTAAACAGGACCAAAACAGTCAAGCACGTAGGCCATTTCAGATTCTTGGTCATTTGGAGATCCTTAAAAGTTTTTTAAGTCTCTGCTTTGTAATTCAGCTCCTGATGCATCTTAAACACAGTCACAAAGCATATTGCATATCACTTTACTTTTATACTTAAAAAAACCCCTCAGATAGTTTCTAAAGCACTTTCCTCAGATTATGGTATCTCATTTTGTAGTCACAGAAACACCCTCCACTGGTTTATATTGTGTTTTAATGGTAATTGAAAAGGAGACTCAGATAGTGAAGAAAAAAAAAAAAATTGCCATGGTTTATATAGACAGAGCAAGACATGATGATAATGCCCTTAAATTCAAGGTAGCCCAGAAAAACCAAATTTATTATTGTCTTTATCTTTAATCAAGATCAAAGGTACTGAAGATTTCTTAATTTGGGAAAGTTTGCTGTGTGTCCATAGCTTTGCATCAACATTTTATCTTTCAGGCAATGATTATGATAAGTCCAAAACTCACACAAAGGGTCCTGAATGGGCGGCCAACATACATTATCTGCAAGCAAGTGTATTATGGTTTAATCCAATTTGCTTAGATCCTCAACTAACATGAGTCTGATTGAGCACGGAGGTTGAGACTTTGGCATAAGGGTTACTAATATTATCATTTGAAAAGAAAATTTCAAGGTTTGTTGGAACAATTAAAGAGAACATTGATATGGCAGGCGGAGAAGATATAAAAACTTAGCGAAGAGAAATTAATAAAAATATTGCCAACCCAATTGGCTCTTTGATGCATCCCCACCAATGATTGGCATTGTAGTAAACTAGCCAGATTGGCTGGCCTGAGGTTTTCTCCTGTCACCCAGGCCCTTTTGGCAACCTGTGGACAGTGGGATACAGGCCATTTTGCAGAAAAAGTTAAATTTGTTAGCTGGACCCTTCGCTCACTAGCACCATAATTCAAGTGAATATTTGCCTGTAAAGCATGATAATAAGCTTCCTATGAGGAATTTTTAATTGAATGGCTGTTGTTTTTTTTTAATGCAAAACCAATTACTATAGAAGTTGCTAAATTTTATTTGCGGCTCTTCAAAACTTATCGTACGCTCTACAGTGAGATGATAAAAAGATGATTTTCTCAGCCAAGATGCTGGGACTCCTGTGCACTAGGTTACAAAGAGAAGCTTCTCTTTGAAATCCAGAGGAAAGCAAAACTTAAGATCCAATGGGAGGCACCTCACAAGGCCCAATTTGAAAAATAGTATTGATAATATGGACTTATGGAAGTAAGCTTGAAGGGTAGTGAAGGTTGTAATTTTTTCACCCATTCTAGCCATGTTGAGAGAAATAAGGGAACTATGGAGTCTGATTATGTAGAGCACAAAATTTCAAAAAGGAACCCTCATGAACAAAGTGAAAGGAGGAGTAAGGGCCACTTGTTCCTCACCTTTGTCCAAGTGAATTTTAAGTCCTCACTCCACTACTTTAACATCAATGGATAACAGAGGATAGAAAACAACCTCTATATCTCCTCTGAAGCTTCACAGGAACCTGATGTACATTTTTTTGTCAAAGTACCAATAAATAAACAATAAGGAGAACTAACAATTAGTCCAGTATTAATTGGCCAGATTAAGAATCAAAGCATCATACATGGACTATATCCCCATTTCATCATTCCCATGAATTCCAAAATGCATTAAATTCTCAGTTTCTGGTTGGATTCTGCATCTTTGTTGGGGTTTTTAAATGTCATTGTTGTTTTGTTGTATTTTGCTAATACTCAAATCATTGAAATCAGAATGTAAACACGTAGTACCCCATTGATTCTTCTTTCTCAGAAGCTTTCCCATTCTTTCTTTAATCTTTGCGCATAAGGCTGTGTAGAAGTCATTTTTTGGGCAGATGGAGGAAACTGAGGCTCAGAGAAGATGAAGCACCTGACCTGAAGCCCATTGTTCTATTCTGCCTTTTTTTTTTTTTTTCCTTTTCTTTTTTTTGCTTGCTGTGACCAACAGAAACTGACAAGAAACATCATAAAGCAGTTAAAAGTTTTATTTGGGGATGGGGGGGGGAGTTGCTCATGGTTTTTCAGAGATCTCTGTTACCCTAATCAGCTGGCTCCATTCCTTGGTGACCTGAGGTGTGGTTGGGAACATCATGGTTGGAAGGGTAGTTTCGGGTGGAGTAAGCAAGTTAAAACATCACACTCAGGAAAGCAAAAAAAAAAGAGAGCTCTGCTCAACCTAAAGACAAAGTAATCTAAACTCCAAAGGCAACAGCCCCAATGACTCCACCTCTCCTCCAGCCACACCCTTCTCATCAGTTGATCCCTAATCAGGGGATTAATGCATCTTATTGGATAAAGGTTCTTAAAACCACAATCATTACAATCTCTGAAACCTCCTTGCATTGCCTCACACAAGAGCTTTTATGAGGGGACACCTGACATCTAAAACCACAACATTCTCCATCACAGGGCTGATCTCTGAACACTGATTCCTGAGGTGGGTTCTTTCTCAGACTACTCTAAATTGCTTAAATACTGCCAGGAGGATTATTGCCCAGTATTCATGTCTCAGAATCATCTACTTACCAGTCAAAATGTGAGGCCAAGCAGACTTCCTTGGCAAACAAATACTCCACAGAGCTCAGACTCAGTCACAAACTCATTAAACCAGCACCTCTGTTCTCACAACCTCACTATCTGCTTATCTCCCTGGGGTTCCAACTGCTACTCTTAGCAAAGGTGGTATTTCACAGGCTGATGCCGTGTTTAGCTGAGACTTGTAAAGAAACTTCAGCTAGATTTTTTCCAAGGGATAAATAGCATTACATTTTTTTTTTAAAGAGGAAATTTCAGCACATTTCACAGCATGGACATAGCTCCTACCCTGTTGCCTGGTCAGAACACTTCCCAAAGTGCTATTATTACTCAGCCAGCTCAACAATTGTCAGAAGCACCCGGCAGCAATGGGAAGGGCATGAGCGAAAAAGGGATGATTTTTACCCAAATTGTTCATCTTCTGGCCAGTCCCCTCAGGAGAGAATGAGCAGTGAAACCCAGAGCATGACACTTGGATGTTTCCTTCATCCTCCTCATTGTGCGTTCACAGCTTCCACAAGGGACGAAGGGTCGGCTTAATTGCAACACCCAGTGCATGTCTCTCTGCTCCAGTAGGGAGGCTCCTCATTTTAATCAACATTCTATTATGGAAGACAACTAAAATACCCTCATTAGTGTGTCTTAAGTCAGTTTCACATATACTTGGTTTTGGGTATTTTTTAAATAAGAAAATTTTGATTTACCAATCTTCTTTTCATATTTTTCTTTTGATTTAGGTATAAGTTAATTAAAATACATAAACCTCATGTGTACACAGTTAGGGACATTTTATATTAATGTATTTCCTGAAAACACTACTCCAGTCAATATAAAACCATTTTTGGCACATGAGAGGGTTCCCTCACACAATCACCCTATTGCTAATCATCATCAGAGTTAACTACTATTCTGACATGTATCACCCGAGGTTAATTTAGCTTGTTGTGAACCTCATATATTTTTTCCATATTTTTTTTAATTGGTGCACCATAGTTTTACATAGTGGTGAGATTTGTATTTACACATTCATACGAGCACACATAAATATAATTTGGCTAATACCGCTCCCCCAATAATCTCACCATGTTTTGAATCATACTTCTATGTCTGGCTCTTTTCACTTAAACATTATGTTGATGTGATTCATTTGTGCTTTTTTGTATGTATCAGTTATTTTCTATTGCTGGTCTTACTATGTTGCATAAATATCCCAAAATTTAGCAGAGGCATTCAATTGTGGTGAAACATAATGACTCGATGCCTAATGATGCTGTGTAGTGTTGGTATGTTTATAGATTGTTTAAATGGACTGAAAACCTTCAAATTAAAGTTAAATTTGCAAGGCATGGTGGGCACATTCCTGTAATTCCAGTAGCTCAGGAGGTTGAGGTAGGAGGATCGAAAGTTCAAAGCCAACCTTAGCAGCAAAAGCAAGGTGCTTAGCAACTCAGTGAGGACCCGTCTCTAAATAAAATACACAATAGGGCTGGGGATGTGGCTCAGGGGTCGAGTACCCTCTGAGTTCAATTTGTCAGACTGGATTTGAAAAAGACAACAGCTATATATTGTTTACAAGAAACATTCCTGATATAAAAAATATAGAGCAGTTAAGAATAAAAGGGTAGAAAAGAAGTTATGGCAGTTACTAAGCAAAGTAGTGCTGGTTGTAACTACGATAAATTATTAGAGAAAGAGACCTTGAGCAACACCAATGCTATGAGGGGAATAAAATGAATATTTCATAATGATAAAAGGTTTTTTAAACAATGATAAGAAACTCCCTATGTTTATAGTCCTAATAAATTAGCTTCATATATCTAAAGAGCTGGGTTGGTGGTGCATGCCTGTAAATCCCAGCAGCTCATGAGGCTAAGGCAGGAGGATTGTGAGTTCAAAGATAACAGTGAGGCCCTAAGCAAAACTCAGTGAGACCCTGTCTTCTAAATAAGATACAAAATAGGGTTGCTGAGGATGTGATTCAGTGGTTGAGTGCCCCTGAGTTCAATCCCCTGGTACCAAAAGGGAAGGATAGAAAAAATATAGAAAAAAAAATGTCAGAGTCAAAAGCAGAACAAGCAAGTCCATGATCATTATTTGAGATCCTAATATTTCCCTCTAGTAATTTACAAAAAATAGGCCCATAGATCAGCATACAGAGATTTTGAACAACATAATCAACCAGCTTTACCTAATTGACATTTGCAAGGACACTAGAATCATTCCTAGAACTATTTTATTTTTGTTATTGATTTATATGAACTCTAAATGTTATGGATACCAATTTCTTGTGTAAAAATAAAGAAATTTTGTTTTCACCATATTTATATCTTTCTCTTCCATATACCTTTTAAATTACAGTTTTAAATCAAATTTGTTCTCTTTTTCTATGATTTCTAGGTTTTCTGCCTTGCTTCAGGATTCCTTGTTCAAAATAATCCAAACAGTCCTATTTATTTGCTTCTCATAATCTACCTGTCCTTAGGTAGACTAAGCCAGGTGATGTTGTTGTCAAAAAACAACCTGCAGACCTCAATAGTTTGGCACGATAAAATTTTTGTTCATGATTCACGTCCTGTGCAAGTCAGGAAGGGATCTATGATCAAATGCAGGGGGGAACCCAGGTGACAAAAACTACCTACACAACCTGTATAGACTCCCCCAGTCTCTAACTCTCCGTGGGTTTTATTTATGGATTTTAAGTTGCAGTCTGCTCATTTCCATACAACACTCCAAGTCAGATCACTTCTTATGCTGTTTAATTTTATTTGTAAGAAAATTCTACTAATTGAACCTTATTAACTTACAGAGCATAGTTTATTTATTTATTTTGGCTGCTAATTTTCCCTTTATTTTTACTTCCACTACCCACTAGAAGGTCTCCAAGAGCAGAAAATATTTTTCTTTTGTTACCAGGGATTGAAACCCAGGGGATGAGGCGGCATGTTTTTACACCTGAGCTACATCCCCAGCCCATTTTGATTTTTTTTTTTGAGAAATGGGTCTCACTAAGTTGCTTAGATCCTGCTGAGTTACTGAGGTTGGCTTTGAACTTGTGGTTGTCCTGCCTCAGCCGTACCCGAGCTGCTGGATTGGTAGGCATGCACCATTGTACCTGGCAAGGCCTTGAGGTGAGAGTGTGTGTATATGTGTGTATGTTTTTCACTAATGTACTCCCAAGTACCTAGAACAGGGCCTGAAACAGAAAGGTATCCAATAAATATTATTAGAATTAATCATTTAATGAAATCTTGAATATCAATACAAAAAAATGTCGAAGAGGCTGATCAGAAAAAAGATATAGTTTGAATAGGAAATCCACAAAAAAAATTCAAAATGACTAATAAACTAGAAACATTTTATAATCAAATAATTAAAATTAAAACCATGATGAGCTAATTTTAACTTGTATATAAATGAAAATCTTAAACTTTGATAATGCAAATCAATAAGGCCTCTCCTATACTGGATGGTTTTCAAGCACAAATTGGAGCAAGTAGTATTAAAAACTACATTGGCATGCCCTAAGAAAAAATTGAACATATGAAATATATACTCCTGTGGGAATAATGGCCAGGAAAATTTTTCTACATGGTGAATCAAGTATTATTATAGAAAACAGTTATAGTAAACCCTATCCATTAAAAATTTTTTAATATAGAAGCCGATCCAGTATTATGTTCAACAGAAATTTGCTAAAAAATTTTGGTCGGCATTTTATAAATTTGATTACTATATTAGCAGTAAAAAGGAATGAGTCACAAGCTACACACACATCAATATAAAATTGATAACTACAATATATTATTGAGTGAAAAGAAAGCAAGTCACAGAATATATACAGTAGAATTTCATGAGATCAAGGACCAAAGAAGCAAAGCCAAGTAATATTATTTACATTCGTAATCATGGGTGGTCAGCTATTTTCAAAACCATAAGGGGGAATCAAATGGTAATAATCAAATTAATCTAGTGGTTACTTTTAAGGCACAAAATTAAATATATAAAAGGAACTCGCAATATTTCTATGCTTAACTGCTGGTCATGGTTCCCGAAGGATGTTCACTCATAATTATCGACAAATGAGATTCGTTCATGTTATACATTTTCATTCTTCATATAATTTTTTTTCTCAATTCCTTTTCCAGCACTTCATAATTCTCCATTCCCCCCCCCCTAGCATCTTAATATTCCCATATTGCCAGATGCTCTCAGAACCAGAGATAGAGTGGCTATTTTGCAGTCCGTTAATTTCATTACTTGCTGTTCTCGAAGAAAGAGGGATTTGCTACACACAAATCCCAAGAATATCTTGTCTAATACTAGAAACACCCCAATGCCCACTTTCCCTGGCTATTACCCCTTCTTCTCCATATTTAGTCAAAGCATGCTTTTGATAAACTTCCTCTCCTAATTGCATAAGCACCTCATAATATTTGAATATTTAGTATTCCAGCTAGTGCTCTTTTAGCACATATTAGTTGTGTTAGCCTGTCCTTCATAAGAAGTGAGTCGTCAGCAGAAATAATACCTTCCTCTTGTTAGTACTTCCAAGTTTTGGCAAAAAAATATCTTTTAAACGTTTTATGACTACAATTAATATATGCTGAGTTGAATTTAATGACCTAAATTAAGTTTCCTCTAAAATACTATTCTGGTTTTATTTCTCTGATTCAACAAACATTTACCAAACAGATAATCATACCGAGGACTATATTTGATGCAAGTCAAGATGGGATAAAAGTGGCTGATCTTTTTTTTCTGGTGGAGACGTGGCAGTAGGGCTAGAAAAAACAGAAAAGGGAATAGGGGAGTTCCAATATCTCCAGGCCCCAACTGGTGACTGCTGCAAAAATAATACCACAATTCTTTTTTCGTACTTGAACGGGGATGGCACAGTGTAATGTTTCTGTCCCTCTCCTGTTCTTTTCTTTTTCCTTTGGAGGTAGCTGTGCTCTGCCTGGTGGAGAGCCACTGGCAGCGCAACCCTCTATTCTAGGAAAATGGGTAGATGACTCAGGGAAGGGGACCCTGCTCTCTTCCTGTCACCTTTGCCACAGACAGGCCCAGCACTTCTCTAATTCAGTATGTGTCACTGGGGTGGAGCAGCAGGATTAAGGACATCTTGCTGACTAGTCAGGGATAATGAACAAAGGCCCATGTAGCACAGAAATAATGACTACACAAGTCCAGAGACATCAGAGGGACTTTCTAAGCTGGTTCATGATATTCTTCTGCCTTGTAAAACCTGACCCCACTACTTGATCTGCTCTAGAGACTCTGATTTCAAAATCAAGAGTATGTTAAACCCCTGGCTTGTGCAATGTGTAGACATCATTCCATTAAACTCACGTCTGAGGCCTCTTTACATCCACCTTCATGTCTTGACCCAAGATTAACTTTTCCCATTAATAATATGTTCCCATCATTTGGCAAATAGATGTTCAAGTCTAGACTCCGTAACATGTAATTAGGCACTGAATGACAGTTATCAAAGAGTTCTCACTCTGCAAGCCCACTTTGGAGCCATCGGTAGACATCGCCTCTGCTTGCAGGTCAGGGAACAGGCCCCAGGGCCCAGGAACAGGGAGATAGTATTAATCATGGGGATACTATCTCTTGTTTCTCCTACTAACACCCAAAGTTCTCATGATTACCACACGTCACTAGTCAAATAATCTAATACCTCTATTTTCTCATATCCTACTTGCAAATGTCATTAGCCAACCCTTAAGACCCCCCCTTCTACCAGTAGTCACTGTAAACCACCACACAAACATACTGACTATATGGTCAAAGATAACTAATCTCATCATTTAATGTTTAAAGTGTCTAAAATTTGTAAATATAAAAATAGAAGCTAAAGCTGATATTATGGCAACATGTTGGGTACATTTTGAATGCTGTAATATTAACCTTTCCCTTAAAAAAGTGAGGCATCAGGTAGCCCTGTAGGGATGCTATAAGACAATAGGGCCAGAAGCAGTAATTACCTCAGACTTCACACTGCAAGAGAGGAAAACACATAGATAATTGTGAAAAATAACAAGGGAGGAAAATGACCAAAAAACAAACCAGATACTACAGCATAGAATACAAGAGTTCTGAATATACATAATTAAAATTATTTGGATTTAAAAAATGACCTAAGTAAGCAGATACAGGCAAAAATTGATCTCTCCACTTAGCAACTCAGTGAAGACCCTGTCTCTAATAAAATACAAGGAAAGGGCTGGGGATGTGGCCCAGTGGTCAAGTGCCCATGAGTTCAATCCCTGGTACCCAAAAAAAAAAAAAAAAAAAAAAAAAAAAAAAAACTATTTACTAAAAAAAAAAAAAAAAACCCTCAAAAAAATTTGATCTCTCCAACAAAGAGATAAGAGATTCAAATACAGGCAACCCATCAAATCACACCAACAAAGACATAAGAGAAAAAATACAGGTAGCAAAGATTACTTCAGGAAAGAGATAGAGCATCTGAGAAAAAAAAAAACAAACAGAAATACTTGAAATGAAAGAAACAATAAGTCATTTAAAAAAAACTCAATAGGTAGTGTCACAACAGATTGGATTCACTTGGAAGACAGGACCTCAGACAATGAGGACAAAATATATAATATTGAAAACTAAAGTTGACTTCACAGTGAAGATGGGGAGAGACCATGAACAGAATATCCAAGAATTGGGGATACCATCAAAAGACTGAATATAAGATTTATTGGATAGAGGAAGGTGCAGAGAATCAAACCAAAGGAATGTAAAATCTCTTCAATGAAATAATATCAGAAAATTTCCCAAATAAGAAGAAATGAATTTGAAAACCAGATACAAGAGGCCGATAGGATGCCAAATGTACAGGAATTACAACAAGATCTATACAAAGGCACATTATAATGAAAAAGCCTTGCATACAAATAAGGATAGAATTTTAAAGGCCGTAAGAGAGAAAAATCAGATAACCTATAGAGGAAAAAACCGATTCGCATCTCAGAATATTTTTTCAACCCAGACCCTCAAAGCCAGAAGATCCTGGAACAAAAACATACACCAGGCTCTAAAAGATAAGGGATGCCAACCAAGAATCTTATATCCAACAAAATTAAGCTTTAGATTTGATGATGAAATAAAAACCTTCCATGATAAACAAAAGCTAACAGAATTCCCAACAAGATATCAGGCACTACAGAATATTCTTGGCAAAATATTCCACGAGGAGGAAATGAAAAACAACAATGAAAATTTGCAAAGGGGAAGAACTACAATAAAGAAAAAATTAACCAAAGGAGAAATCAAATCAAGCTAAATACCCCCAAAAAAATTAATTTAAATTAAAAAATGACTGGTAATATACAAATCATATCTCAATAATAACCCTGAATGTTAATGGCCTAAAACTCACCAACTAATAGACAATAGGCTGATAGATTGCATTAACCAACAACAACAAAAACCCAACAATATGCTGCCTTCAAGAGACACATCTCATAGGAAAAAGACGCCCACAGACTGAAGGTGAAAGAATGGGGATAAAATATAAAAAAACCACTCACACAGTCTAATGTAAGCAAGCAGAGGTTTCCATCCTCATATCAATATTAAGTAGACTTCAAGCCAAAGTTGAATCAAAGAGATAAAGATGGACATTTCACACTGCTTAAGGGAATCATACATCAACAAGAAATAACTGTTATAAATATATATGCTGCATGTAATGGAGCATCCACATTCATCAAACAAACTTCTTCTCAAGTTCAAGAGTCAAATTGAGCCAGGCGCAGTTGGTGCACAGCTGTAATCCCAGCACTTCGGAGGCTGAGGCAGGAGGATCTTGAGTTCAAAGCCAGCCCTCAGCAATGCTGAGGCACTTAGCAACTCAGTGAGGACCCTGTCTCTAAATTTAAAATACAAAAAAAGGGCTGGGGATGTGGCCCAGTGGTCAAGTGCCCCTGAGTTTTCAATCCCTGGTACCAAAAAAAAAAAAAAAAGTCAAAGTGACCATAACACAATAATTCTAGGTGACTTTAACACACCTCCTTCACCACTGGATAGATATTTTAAAACAAAAGCTAAACAAAGAAGCTGTTAGAACTCAATAATACAATCAATAGCTTAGATTTATCTGACATATATAGAGTATATTATCCCATCAACGAGTCAATACACTTTCTTCTCAGCAGCACATGAATCATTCTCTAAAATAGACCATATATTATGCCATAAAGCAACACTCGAAGCAAATAATAAAAAGTAGAGATACTACCCTGCATCCTATTGGATCATATGGAATGAAACTAGAAATCAATGAAACAAAATAAGAAACAAAACCTACTCCAACACCTGGAGACTAAATACATATTCTACTGAATAAATAATGGGGATTGCAAGAGACATCAAGAAGATTAAAAAATTCTTAGAGGTAAATGAGAACACCTATACAATATATATCAAAATCTCTGGGGACACTATGAAGGCAGTACTAAGAGGAAAGTTCATTGCATGAGTTCATTCCTTCAAAGAAGAAGAAGTCAACAAATAAATGAATTCACATTATACCTCAAAGCCCAGAAAAAGAAGAACAACTCAACCTCAAAAGCAGTAGAAGAACAGGAAATAATTTAAATCAGAGCCAAAATCAATGAAATTGAAACAAAAAAACACAACTGAAAAAATTGACAAAACCAAAAGTTGATTCTTTGAAAAAATAAATAAAATTTATAAACCATTAGCTATGCTAACTAAGAAAAGGAGAGAAAAAACTCAAATTACAATATATCTATGATGAAAAAGGAAACATTACAATGGACAGTATGGAAATTACAAGAAATAACTAGAAATTATTTTAAAAATTTATACTCTAATAAAATAGAAAATAACAAAGGCATCGACAAATTTCTAGAAACATAGGATCTGCACAAACTAAATCAGGATGATATACACAATTTAAATAGATTCAATTTCAAGTAAAGAAATTAGAGGACGCCATCAAAAACCTACCAGCCAAGAAAAGCCCAGGACTGAAGGATACATAATCGAGTTCTTCAAGAGACCTTTAAAGAAGAACTAAACACCAATAATTCTCAAACTATTTCATGAAATAGAAAAAGAGGAAAACCCTTCCAGACTCATTCTATGAGGCCAATAATACTCTGATTTCAAAACCAGGCAGAAAACAAATCAAAGAAAGAAAACTTCAGACCAATATCTCTAATAAATATAGATGCAAAAATTCTCAATAAAATTCTGGCCAATTGAATACAAAAACATCAAAAAAATAGTGCACCACGATCAAGTGGGGTTCATTCCAGGGATGCAAAAAGTTTGGTTCAACATAGGGAAATTAATAAAATGTAATTCATCATATCAATAGACTCAAAGATAAAATCATATGATCATCTCAATTGATGCAGATAAAAGTATTTGACAAGATATAGTACCCCTTCCCAACATTGAAAATGCTAGAAAAAAATAGGGATAAACAGGAACATACCTCAACATCGTAAAGGAACATCTATGCTAAGCCCGAGGCCAACATCATCCTAAATGGAGAAAAATTGAAAGCACTCCCTCCCTCTAAAAACTGGAACAAGACAGGGATGCCCTCTTTCACCACTTCTATTTTATTTTTATTTATTTAATTTAATTTGTTATACATGCTTTCAGAGTGCAATTCCTTTCACATTACATATAAAGAACACAGTTTTCCAAATCATTGGTTTTACACAAAGTATTTTCTTACCATTTGAGTTTTTTATACATGCACTTAGTATATTGATGTCAAACTCCTTCTGCCATTGTTTCTATCCCCTTCCCCCTTTTCCTCCCCTCCCCCCCATTTTTCTATTTAACATTCCTTCATTCCTCTCATCCCCCCCCTCCCTTGCCACTTATAATTCAGTATCATCATAGCAAAGGAATAATCGACCTTTGGGTTTTCTAGGATTGGCTGACTTCACTTAGCATTATTTTCTCTGACTCCATCCATTTACCTGCAAATGCCATGATTTTATTCTCTTTCAGTGCTGAGTAGTGTTCCATTGTGTATATATACCAAATTTTCCCTATCCATTCAGTTATTGATGGGCATTGGGGTTGTTTCCACAATCTAGCTATTGTGAATTGTGCTGCTATGAAACATTGATGTGGCTGTGTCCCTGTAGTATGCTATTTTTAAGTCCTTTGGGTATAGGACCGAGGAGTGGGATAGCTGGGGTCAAATGGTGGTTCCATTCCAAGTTTTCCTAGGGATCTCCATACTGCTTTCCAGATTGGCTGCACCAATTTGCAGCCCCACCAGCAATGTAAGAGTGTGCCCTTTTCCCCACATCCTCACCAGCATTTATTGTTGTTTGTTTTTGATAGCTGATGTTCTGACTGGCATGAGATGAAATCTTAGAGTAGTTTTTTTTGATTTGCATTTCTCTAATTGCTAGAGATGTTGAACATTTTTTTCATATATTTCTTTGATTGATTGTATATTATCTTCTGAGAAGTGTGTGTTCAGTTCCTTATCCCATTTATTGATTAGGTTGTTTGGTTTTTTTTTTGTTGTAAAGATTTTTGATCATATATTATGCCATAAATCACCACTTCTATTTAACACAGTTCTTTGAACCCTAGCCAGAGCAATTAGGACAGATGGAAGAAATTAAAGGGATATGGATAGGAAAAGAAGAACTCAAACTATCACTATTTGCAGATGATATGATTCTATACATAGAAGATCCAAAAAATTCCACCAGAAATCTTCTAGAACTAATAAATGAATTCAGCAAAGTGGCTGGATATAAAATCAATACCTATAAATCAAAGGCATTTCTGTACATCAGTGACAAATCCTCAGAAAGAGAAACTAGGAAATCCATCCCATTTACTATAACCTCAAAAAAAAAAAAAAAAAAAAAAAAAAGAATAATAAAAAAACAAACAAAACAAAACAAAACAAAAAAAAAACTTGGGAATCAACTTAATAAAAGAAGTGAAACACCTGTACAATGAAAACTACAGCATGCTAAAGAAAGAAATCAAAGAAGATCTTAGAAGATGAAAAGATCTACCCTGTTCATGGATAGGTAGACCTAATATTTTTCAAAATAACTATTCTACCAAAAGCACTATACAATTTCAATGTAATCCCAATTAAAATCCCAATATCATTCCTCATAGAAATAGAAAAAGCAATCATGAAATTCATCTGGAAAAATAAGAGACCCAGAATAGCCAAAGCAATTCTTAGCAAGAAGAGTGAAGCTGGGTGGCATTAATGTTCCAGACCTTAAAGTGTACTAAAAGCAATAGTAACCATAACAACATGGTATTGGCACCTAAATAGACCAGTAGACCATTAGTACAGAATAGAAGACACAAAGACTAATGCACACATCTACAGTCATCTGATATTAGACAAAGGAGCCAAAAACATACATTGGAGAAAAGACAGCCTCTTCAACAAATGGTGTTAGGAAAACTGGAAATCCTCATGTAATAAAATGAAATTAAATCTCTATCTCTCTCTCCATGCACAAAACTCAACTCAAAGTGGATCAAGGACCTAGGAATTAAACCAGAGACATTGCACCTAATAGAAGAAAAAGTAGGCCCAAATATCCACCAGGTTGGATTAGGCCCCAACCTCCTCAATAAGACCCCTATAGCATAAGAATTAAAACCAAGAATCAATAAATGGGATGGATTCAAACTAAAAAGCTTCTTCTCAGCAAAAAGAACAGTCAGTGAGGTGAACAGAGAACCTACAGAATAGGAGCAAATCTTTACCACAAGCACATCAGACAGAACATTAACTTCAAGGATATATAAAGCTCTCAAAAACCTTAACACCAGCTGGGCGTGGTGGCGCACGCCGTAATCCCAGCACTTTGGGAGGCTGAGGCAGGAGGATCAAGAGTTCAAAGCCAGCCTCAGCAATGGCGAGGCACTTAGCAACTCAGTGAGACCATGTCTCTAATAAAAATACAAAAAAGGGCTAGGGATGTGACCCAGTGGTCGAGTGCCCCTGAGTTCAATCCCCAGTACCACACACACACAAAAAAAACAAAAAACAAAAAAACACCTTAACACCAAAAACAAACAAAAAACAAACAAAACCAATCAATAAATGGCTAAGGAACTGAACAGACACTTCTCAAAAGATGATATACAATCAATCAACAAATATACGAAAAACTGTTCAACGTCTCTAGCAATTAGAGAAATGCAAATCAAAACTACTCTAAGATTTCATCTCACCAGACAGAATGGCAGCTATCAAAAACATAAACAACAATAAATGCTGGTGAGAATGTGGGGAAAAGGGCACACTCATACATTGCTGGTGGGATTGCAAATTGGTGCAGCCAATCTGGATAGCAATGGAACCACCATTTGACCCATATATCCCACTCCTTGGTGTATTCCCAAAGGACTTAAAAAACAGCTTACTACAGGGGCACAGCCACATGAATATTTATAGTAGCATAATTCACAATAACTAGATTGTGGAAACAACCCCATCAATAGCTGAATGGATAGGGGAAATTTGGTATATATACACAATGGAACACTACTCAGCACTGAAAGAGAATAAAATCATGGCATTTGCAGGTAAATGGATGGAGTTGGAGAAAATAATGCTAAGTGAAGTTAGCCAATCCCCAAAAAACAAAGGTAGAATTATTCCTTTGCTATGATGATACTGAATTATAGTGGCAAGGGAGGCGGGATGAGATGAATGAAGGATGTTAAATAGAACAAAGGGAAGGGAAGGGTGAGGAAGGGGCAAGGGGATAGGAATAATGACAGAATGAGTTAGACATCAATACACTAAATACATATATAAAAAACACAAACGGTGTGAAAATACTTAATGTAAAACCAGTGCCTTGAAAAACTGTGCTCTTTATATGTAATATGAAATGAATTGTACTCTGCAAGCATGTATGACAAATTAGAATAAATAAAAAATTTAATTTAAAAAAATATTCATGTACAATAAATTCAACCATTTTAAATAAATAATTCAATGACCAATGACTTTGAACATAGAAAAAAAGAGTTTTCAAATAGGTTGTAACAAAGTGACACAATAAAGAAAATCCTAATTCAGTGTTAGCCAGAAGGTTAGCATGGAAGTGACAGTGTCCTTCTCTTTTAAAACACAGTCACTTAAATTAGGAAAAAAAAAAAAAATGGGACAAGAAACTGGAGCATGAGGTGGGGTTGAAGCCAAAACTAAGAGTTTTTGGAAGTAGATGTCTTATGGGTAAGAAAATTAGTGATTTGGTGGGTTCTATTTTAACAAAGATAAAAAGACAGTTTTAACAAGCCTATTAGTCTATATTGTGAGTTTTGTGGTTTTGTGAATATGCACACACACACACACACACACACACACACACAGCCATAGTGTGCTTCGGGCTTGATGCTTGCAACTTCTGTTCTAATATAGATTCTAACCCTCTACAAAGACTCTGTCTTTGTGTTCTTGTAAGCTGTGTTCCACTGATGCTTAAGGATGGGGATTTCAGTAACCAGCAAGACCCACAAAGCTGCATTCTTAGTCTGGGATCCTGGAAAGGAAATTAACAGACACTGCTACCTTGGTGCATTGCTCAAAATCTCTATTATTCAGTTTCACCCTGGTCCCTTCAAACATACAAAGGAAGTGAACGAGTGTTAGATGTTTTTTAAAATGGCTGGAATTCAGCTAAGAGAGAGATTAAATCTATCTGGTGGAGTCCAGAAAGGACGAAGAGGAAATGTTAATAGTTGATGCTGAGCTGGAAAAGTGAGAAGGCATTCACTGGACAAGGAAAGGAAGAAAACAAAAATGACATTATCAGATCTGTGTTTTAGAAAGACAGTGTGAGGAATTGATTGGGGGGAAAAATGGGAGAAGATGTGGGAAATGAATGAGATTGCCACTAGGTCATTTCAAGGGATGGATAAATAAATAAATAAATAAAAAATAAATAAATAAATAAATAAATAAATAAATAAATAAACTTGGCAAGCCAAAAGGGAAACCATCAGAATGGAGATAGAAGCAAACAGATGTGAATGGCATGTCAGAGATGATCTTGACGATCTTTAGTTTAAGAGGGGCTTTAGAAAAGAGGAATGAAGTAACGGTGGCTCTGAAATGTATTTGAGGGAAAAAATTGAGGTGAAAAACCAAATTTGTGTGTTGAAGCAAAGTGTTTTTGTCTTTTACATCAAGGTGCTTGTGGGGTTCCAAGGTGGAGAGATTCTGCTCACATGTATCAATATAGCAGGATCATGGGAGAAAAGATAAGGCTGAATAAGGATTTGGAAGCCATTTACCTAGAGGTAGTTGATGCCACCTCAGGAAGCAATATTGTGCAAGGATAACTTATTGGCTGAAAGATGAGAAGTGTAAAGTGTAATCAAAGAAAACTGAAGTGCATACATGAAAAGCAATTTAGTATGGAAGAGATTCTTTGGATCAAGATCAGTCACATAGTTTGTTCATCTCTGGTGGGTTAATTCAGAGGAGGGGATTTGAAGATTGTATCAAAAATATATTGGCTACTTCTAACTTGCAGGAAATTGGATCCAGCTGTCTGCATTCCCAGTATAGGACATATCCGTGTTTGTCAATTAGCAACAGCCCATCACCTGATAATGGGGTTTTAATAGTCCTGCATTGATGTTATTAGTCTGCCTGATGGTGCTTTCTTGGTTTTAAGAGGTAACTCTAATATGCAAATGTTTACCTGTTAACAACCAGACCTGAATGTCACACAAGCCTTTAACACTATTCAATGAAAGCAGGAAAAATATCTCCTCCTCTCAAATTGTGGAATGATGTAGTAGGGTCTTTTAATATACCATGGATGAAAGAGTGCTGCTGAAGTCTATGAACACATCCTTCTGTCAGGGCAAATCACCAGTTCCTATCAGAAAAGATTGCCCATGATATTTAGTCCATCAAAATGCAAGGAAAGCCTTAGGAGCTGAAGCTATGCACACACAGAAGATCCCAAAGTCCACACATCATCTATGCACTTGCAATTATTCTTTATAAATGCCTGCAATTTTGCGGGGGAAGGATACTGGGGGTTGACCTCAGGGCACTCCACCACACAGCCAAACAACCCCAGACCTTTTTTAGATTTTATTTAGAGACAGGGGTTCACTGAGTTGCTTAGTGCCTCGCTTTTGCTGAGGCTGGCTTTGAACTCATGATCCTCCTGCCTCAGCCTCCCCAGCTGCTGAGATTACATGCATGTGCCACCGCACTTGGCATTACAATTATTTTGTTTTAAATGTTTTCCTTACTTAGTATTTATATACTTCTTGAGAAGTAACTTAGTATAAAAAAAATAGCCAATGAATAAATGAGCACTAGTGCTCAGGAGATCTGGGATCAAATGTGAACTTGGGCATTTTGATGTTGCTTCTGAACCAGCGTGCCATAAATCCTTCACAGGTGTGCCACCATGTTTTGATCCACATTAAAATGAATGTTCTCAGTGATGTACACATGCAGTCACTGTAGTCCGCCAAATGAGGAATTGAGCTGAGTGGATCGTGCAACGCTTATGCAGATGGGTCCCACATCTAGGAGACGCAAGTTGTCCGGCCAATAACAAAATCTGACCCTGCAGTCAGATTGTAACATGGGCTTGTATTCCACCTGTTGTCTACATGTTTATATACCTGTGCCTTAGCAATGGGTGATGGATGAATCATATAAACTTGACAAGTGGACAATTTGGGTTTTAACCTATTTTTGGTCACATCTTTTTAGTGTATGAACTTGAAAAGCATATGAAGCATGAATACTAAGGAATAAATGAAATCTTCCCAGTGTAATTTCTTAGTCCCCAAATACTTAGAAGTGGAAAAAGTCTACAATGTATGGTTGAAATCATTATTCATAAGATGATAATAATAACAATAATCACAACAGTTAATGCAAACATGGGAGGTACTGTTTTCCAACTTTTGTAATGATCTGAAAATTACTTTATCTTCCTACTTTATTGTTAAACAGAATAATCACCATATATAAAGATTTAACACCAAAAACCTGGCACCAAAACCTGTACTCTTGGCTCTGCTGTCTCTCATAAATTCACGTGAGTAGTTGTAAGGATTTCTACTGACATCTGGGTTCTATACTTGGTATGCATACAACTTTGACATGAATTAAGCAATAAGGTTTTGGGTTTGCTGATGAAGAAAGCAATGCATTTCGAAGGCATAAATTGGTTTTCAAGTGTAATTTCAAGTGAAGTAAAAGTTAATTTAGGACTGGTCTGGAATGCACGCAAGAAAATAGGTCTTACAACTTCAGTGCAAACTAGAAAACCAATAGTTCACTATTATTTAAAGTTGACTTGCCTCACGGTGTTGTAAAGGATTTGGAAGAAGTTTTCACAAAGTAAATATGAGGACATGCAAATATTTTAACAAATGATTTAGGTTAGTAGCATACTGATATGAAAGGGGAAAGTACTACCATGCATTAGATGAACACAAAATGTGAGAATCTATAATAGGTTGTTGGTAAATATTATACAACTTATACATCAACAATATATTAAATATTATCTGAAATATTTCACACAGCAAGAAAATGAGAGTACTGGCTATTTTGCTCAGTGGTGAAGCACTTGCCTAGCCTGAGTGAGGCCCTTGGTTTTAACCCCCAGTACTGCAGGATAGAAAGGATATATGACAAAATACATGTCTAGGGGTATAGATCAGTTGCAGAGGCCTTGCAAATACACAAGGCCCTGGGATCAGTCCCCCAACACTAAAAATGAAAGTGGAAATTAGATTATGTTTGGAAGGGGAACAAATTTCCTTGTTACTGAGGAGTGAGGGAAGATAAAATCATCTTAAATGATAAAAAGAAATCTCAATTTAGTTCACATTCCTTGTTTATTCTTCATTTTACAAATATTTACCACTTACTGAGCAGCTTTACCCTTAAAGTAGACACTGTGACCATAATTCTAATGATAGTACACAGAGTCCTTCTCTTCAGTAAGAGACACTGAAAGAAAGGCCATGCTGTCCTGCTCTGCGGACAAGTGTGTGTTGCAGAAAACAGATGGGAGGAAGGCTTTATCCAGCTTGGGTGATTAAGAATAATTTTCTTGAGAATGTGATAACTAATTTCAGAGCCTAAGACACTGGTCAGCATGAGATTCAAGATGTCTGCCATTTTTCCTTTTTTTCCAATGAGAGTTTATTTAGATTCTACTGAAACCTTGTGACTACTGGAAGAGAGAAGATGGAGGTCAGGGTTTTGAGTAAATCGTAACATACCTTTGGAAAGCTTTTCAATTATGTTTCTGAGAACTGGTACAGAGAGTTCCTTTTGGAATCAGGCCTTTCTATTTTCTATATCTCCCTCTAGATACGCATTGTCTTAATCCTTCCCACATTTCTTATATACTCTTCTTTTGTTGCACAAGAGCTGATTGGGTTCCAGCTGTGGTTTTCTATTGTAGATGATGGACTCCCAATTAGAAAGTCCCCTGCTGGCAATAACAACACAGCTTGTTCTTTTTAAATTTGCTAAATTCTGCTCAAGATATTAGTTGAGCATTTTAAAAAATTAAAACTCTTACACTTTAATGTGTTATCTTTCTCTGTGGAATTTATTTAGACAATATATTCTCCAAATTTTTCCCTGGAGACCTTTTGACCCACTTTGAAAGTAGCTCAAAATGTTTGAGACAAATTCACTTTATTTGATTTCCACGTTTTCTTTGGTAATATGTAGACCAAAGGGGTATTGCCCTTTATGGTGAGGCTTATCTATACAGGGTCACTCTACCTATATTTCTATGTACTTTGAGTAGGGATATGGTCAAAAAAGATAAGCAACCTGTCCCAGACAACTCTTCTAAGTATCAAAGCTGAGACTTGAAAACCCATATTTGGTCTTTTCCAAAGCCATTGCATGGTTCTTTGATCCATAAATTCAGGAGTCAGCCAGTCACCTGTGTGTTTTTTTTTTAAATAAAGTTTTATTGGAACACATTAAGATTTTATGACTGCTTTCCAGTTACGATGGCTAAGCTGAGTAATAGCTTTAATGGAGACCATGTGATTCGTCAATGTGAAAATGTTTACTATCTGAAATGCATAGTAAATGTATAGGCCCTTTACTTGAAATGTCTGTCAGCTGATGAATATATAAAAATGACTTAAGTCCACATAATTAATGATCATTTTCTATTTACAGAATCTTCTTGATTTTGTATCATTCCAAAAATTAGGGCTCAGAATTTCATGACTGATTTATGACGTTGGAAAAGTTTTGCTTTTCAAAACCACACTTCACAGGATTGTTTAAATGCATTAAAGTTACCAGACATATTGTTAAATTAGATTTTATTCTTTTGGTTCTGAATACTGAGTCTTCTCACATACATAAAATCTTTGGGTTTATTTACTTTCCCTTTCATAGGAACATCAATCCATATAAATAGTCTAATTTAGTATATATTTCTTGTTGTACTCCCTCAATCAGGACAGTTTTTGGGTCAAATGCATGAAATACTTTAAGGAAATGTTCTTTCAGAATGTGATAGCAGTGGCAGCCACAGTGAATGTGATACAGCGTGTCTGAACATACTAAACCAGGTTTAAAGTTGAGGGAGTTATTTTATTAACTTTCCAATGTTTTTGATCAATTTATTTTTATAATCAGTCATTTTTTTTTCTTTCTGAAATATACTCCTTCAGTGATTTTGAAATTCTACAACTTTGACATTTTTATAATCATAAATTGGTTTGCCTATAGTTATTTGACATATGAAAGGTGAGGGTCTTCAAATTGAAAAAAAAAAAAAAAGATAATTGCTACCAATTTTGGTTGATATATATTCAGTTAGTTTTGTTTTCTGTGTATTTGGTTTTTTGCAATTGGCTTACAAACTTAGACTATTCTTCCCTTCTTGTCCTCTTAACAAATCTTTTCCATTTTCCTAGAAAGGGGATGATGGCTTTACTTATAGAAAAGTTGCAAATTAAATTTAAAAAAAAAAATTCCTGAAGCAGTTTTATGTGATAACTCATCAATCTTGAATACTTTAGTGCATATTTTACCATAAACAGAGACATTCATGCCTATTCACAACAACCATAAAATCTAAAAAGTAACAATGATACATTATATCTAACCCTGGGAAACTAACATGTTTGTCCAGTTAGTTCCATAATGCCTATTATCGGAATAATTTGGACTCTCCTGCTACCTTTAGTGCTCCTTACATCGTCTTGTAGGAACAGGCTGGAGACCCCATTTGAGCCACACTATTCTCACGACAGAAGGAAAGAGCAACAACAGTGCAACCAGAGACACAACAATGACTTTCAAAGCCTTCTGCTGGCATGGTTTCTGCTTCTTATTCTATTGGCTCCAGCAGGTTGCATGGCCAAAAATCAAACCCCTCCACCCACAGAGGGCACTGAAGTAGGTGGAATGGTCCAATCCTTTTTCAGGAAAGGGAACAGCAAATACTCAGAAGCAATGAAATAAACTTCCATATTTCCTTATTTCAGAGGAGAAGATTAAGATGCAGAAATGCTTATGTAACTTAATGCCAGCCAGCTAGGCAGGCCCAGAAATAGAAATTAAATTCAGGTTTTCCTCTCCAGACATCTGTGTTTTTCCCTTAGACATTTTAAAGGGATTCCGAGATATTTGGGGTGATAGGAAAAACAAACAGTGTGTTGAAAATCTCCCCTTTGCCATCTGCAGATCCGTTCCACATTCTGCCTCAGGAGGCTGATCTGTTCAGATAGCAGCAGCTTCCCTTGCTCCCTAGCTTCCAGGTGGGTTTGGCACAGCAAAGCCCTGGTGAAAGACTGGAGGGAGGCCGGGATCTGACTGAGTATTTTATTTCCTAATCCCTCAGCAGGTTCACCATGGGTTGGCTGTGTCTCTTAACAAAGGGTCTCAGCTCCTAGAAGGCAGCCCTCCCTGCATGTCCCTTCTCTTAGTTCTGAGGGACAACCTTCTCCATCTCTTCTGGTCTAAGAGTGTAAGGGAGCTGAGCTGTTACTAATCTGGGGTGCTACACTATTGGTGAGGCTCCCTACACTTTCCCTAATGCTTTTAAAAGGTAGTCCTCTTATTAAACACTGCTCAAATTACCCTAATTTGAGTATGTCATCTGCTTCTTGCTGAGACTCAGTTCACACAAACTGCTCACAACTATACCTAGCAGGTACAAGGAGATATAGCCACACAATTTGTTTGTGCTCCTCTTTTGCTCTATTTTACCCTTAAACATGGCATAACCATCAGAAACTTACAGAATATGTGAATATGGAAGCTTTGGGAAAAAATGTAACGGGTCTGGGAACCAAGAATATCAGACTTTCTTGGCTCTTTTTTTTTTTTTTTTTGTCATTATAATTTACTGGTAAGAATATTCAGATCCTCTAGGATATCCATTTCCATGACTGGAAATATGAAGTGCAAGAGGCACCGTGATGAAATGATTCATTCATTCATTCAAGAAATAGCTATTGTGCATTTAGTTTAAATACGAAATAAAAAAGTTTGACTAACAAGAAATCTAATAAATTAC
Source organism: Tamias sibiricus (assembly GCA_025594165.1). Lineage (NCBI taxonomy): Eukaryota > Metazoa > Chordata > Mammalia > Rodentia > Sciuridae > Tamias > Tamias sibiricus. The sequence goes on along the minus strand of CM046660.1, from coordinate 34,386,545 downwards.
TGTTTATGGAAACATTTTTATTATTTTGTACCCTACAGTATAAACCTCTTTAATAGAAAAATCCTGGAGGCTCTGTTGCTATGAAGACATAGAAAATTATCTTTCCTTTTACCTCTCCTCTTAGTCATGTTCACAAGGATGTCTGTAGAAAATACATTCTTCTCCATTAAGATGAAACCAGAATTTCTAAGGGATAACTTGTTAGCGGAATTTGCAGGTAGGGACCGAGGCTCGAACTGTCGTATAGGAAAAGGAAAGGGGTTTATTGAATTACCAAAGAAACACGCGGAGGGGATGAGGACAAACCGCGGGGAACGGAGGGGAGCTGGAGCACGCGGGAACGGGAGTGGAGAGCAGGAGCAGGGAGCCGCAGGAACCAGGTGAGAGCAGGAACAAAAGGGGCGATTTTCAGTCCGGGGCTGGCTTAAATAGAGTAGGGGTCATAAAACCCCCTTGGAGTGAGTCCTTGTCCTATAGGCCAGCAGAGGTCATGGGGGGAGGTAGTGGTAGTGGACAAGGGTCTTGCTGGTCAGGTTTTGGTCACGCTGAGGATCTCGGGAGCCGTAGTTTTCACAAGGCACCTGGAAAGGTGTGGGCCTTCTGCCTGGAGGTGTGGCCTTCTGCCTAGAACCACCATTCCCCCCTTTTTGATTTCTTAGGAAGTGGGGCGTCGTGTTTCGATCTGGCTGCTTCGGAGCTGAAATGGGGCGACGTGGGGTAGTTTTGGGGGGAGGGAGGAATGTAGGCAGGCAGGTCAGGCTTGAGGGTTAAAAAAATTCCCAGGAGGCAGGCACCATAAAGCTGGATCTCTGCAGGAGTGAATTGGATGAAGGTTCCTTGAAGCCATAAATCGGTGAGGGTGTCAAACCAGGCTTCTGCAGAGGTCACCGGGGAATCAACCAACTATCCTCTTGGAGAGCATGTAGGAATTGTAGGCATCTCGAGTTTACAGGTGGCATCTTAACACTATTATGGAAACAACAAAGAAAAGAAGGTGAGAGGGATAATTGTCCGGCTGCTTATTTCACCAGGCGGGACTTACAGCAAAAAAACCCAATCGAGGGAGTCAGGATGTAGCTGATCTCTCTAGAGATTGGCAATTCTGTCCCGAGGTGCAGGGAAGTCATCTCTGGTTGGAAGGTCATCTGTGGTTGTTAGCAGTTGATAATCCCTGAGGAGAAGCTGGTTAACGGTTTGGTTAGAAATTTGAGAAATATGATTTTTGAAGGCATCGTATGAGGCAAGGAACTATCATCAGGACAAGACATATAGTTATAAGTGGGGCCTAGGAGAGGGAGGACCCAGGGGGCCACCCCTTCCCATAGTTCCCATGAGGATCTCTGCTGCCACCGGATCTTCTTGTCCCCCTAAACCTTGCACTATCTCTTTTAAGCGTTGTACATTGTGGTCAACTTTGCCTGACTGGTTGACATAAATAGCAGCATTCCTCACCCAGGAAAATACAGGTACCCCCTTTTTCTGCTGTGATGAGGTCCAAGGCTCGCCTGTTTTGGGAGCACAACCTCCGCTAGTGATGAGAGTTGTTGCTGGAGGGCCTGGATGGAGTAGGCGGAGGCTTCAGCTGTGGTGACGAGCTTATCTGTGAGGTCAGAGAGCTCCTGTTCAAAGGATTGGGCCATTACAAGTGAATGAGCCAGTCCTCCAACTGAGAGGCCTGTGGAGGCAATCGCGGTGACTAAGCTAACACCCACTAAGGCTGCCAGAGTGGCCGCTCGCTTAGGACGCCCCCCTTGAGACTGTAGGGAGAAAAGAAGGTCTTCAACTTCAGCCTCTGTATATAGAGTCAAGCCTGGAATTAAGACAACAGGATAGCAGGGACCTGGGGTTTTAGCATCAATGCATCGGAACACACGTGGGTGGAGCACCAAAACAGGAGAGGGGGAGAGAGAGTTAAATCACCCGTTATGGGGATGCCAGGCGCGTTCTGGGCAAGAGTCTTTGGCGGCGGCCCCAACAAGAAGTAACATTAAGGAATGGGGGAATAGTCGGAGTGGGAGAGAGAGAGAGGATTGATTGTGGCATGAGGAGTTGGGTGACATTGGCTCGAACTGGGACCGGGACTAATAAAGACTTGCGAAGCGGCGCACAGAGAGGAAACAGGTTGAAGCATTAAAGGTGGAATAGCTTGCTAATAAGGAAAGGGACAAAGAGAGAATGGAGTCCCAGGAGAAGGAGAGAGAGTCGTTTAAGTTTCGAAGATGGGTTCGAGTCTGCTGTCTGGTGGCACTAAGTTTCTCAAAAGCCCTGACAGCAGAAGAGTCTTTTATAGTTTTTTCTATAATAATTTTTCCTCGACCATGGATCCAATTGCGATTAGCAAACCCTACTGCAGCAATACGACTCTGCCAGGAAAAAGGGTCAGTAATCTTGAAAGTCACATTATGATTGTATTTCCAGGATTGGAGTTGGGATGGCATGATTCCCCCAGGAGTTTGTTGTTCCATAACAGGATGGGACCAATGATATTTACAGCTCCAGGATGGACATCCAACCCATCCCATTAGGGTCATTATTGCACCAATTTTTCTGTCTGGTCCTCTTTAAAACAAAGATACTTTGGTAATTTTGACATGTCAGGAAAACATCGGTGAGTACATGTGGAAACTGCATCAAAAGTAAGCAGGATGGAGGGACAATTATCAAAAGGGCAGGATGATTGATTGAGAAGGCGTGTTTTTTGCCCATCATTATCTAGTTGCCAAACCTCGAAAAAGTAACGGCATGGAGGAGCAGAGCAATAGGACACAGAACCTGCAGGGACAAATGGAAAGAGAGCCAGAGATAGAATGAAAATTTTGGAAAGGGTCATCTTAGATCAGTATTAGGAACACGAGAGAAGCGGATCTTGAGGGGATCGGTGGGGAGGGGGGAGCAGGTATACTGAGGTAGTTGTTTGTCGTCCTTTTGTAGATCCTCAGTTGGTTGAGCAGCTGGTTTTAGTCTGGAAATATGAATCCAAGAAGTCAAATTTCCTGAAGTTTCACGAAGCTTAGCAGCCGTGGGTGTGCACAGCACAACCTGGAATGGGCCTGTCCACTTCGGGGCAAGGAGGTTGCTCCTGTGTCCTGGGGAGGGGAGAAATATACCCAAGAACCGGGTGTCAATGGAAATGAAGTAGTGAGTCTATTCGGGTCAGGCAGAATGAAATCTTGGCACTTCCATAACTGATGTCTAATGAAGGACAAGATGGGAAGAGAAAGATCTTTGGGTAGGGGTCCCTGAGTTGGGGAAACTCCGGGTGGAAGGGCTGGTCGCCCAAACATAACCTCAAAAGGGGATAGTAAGGAGGGCTTTTTTGGGAGGACTCTGAGCCTAAAGAGGGCAAGAGGGAGTAACTTGACCCAGTCTAAGTGGAGTTCTAGGGAGAGTTTAGTTAGGACATCTTTAAGAGTCCTATTAGTCCTCTCTACTTTCCCTGAGGACTTGGGGTGATATGGGATGTGAAAATGCCAAGGGATATTAAGGGAAGTAGAAACACTCTGGGTAACCTGGGAAACAAATTCAGGCCCGTTGTCAGACTGGATGGACGTGGGCAATCCGAAACGGGGAAGGATTTCTGAGACTAGAATGGAGGGCTACTGTGGAAGCCCTTTTATTGGAAGTAGGGAAGGCCTCCACCCATCCAGAGAAGGTGTCTACCAAAAACCAGGAGATATTTGTGCCTCCGGGCAACTGGCATGTTGGTGAAGTCTATCTGCCAATCAGCTCCCGGAAGCTGGCCTCGAGCTTGGTGAGAGGGAAATGTCCCTGGTTTAAGGGGGAGTATATATGGGTTGGTGCGCTGACATGCAGTGCAAGCTGAGGTGAGCTGATGGAGAAACTGTGTGTGTCTTCCGGAGTCAGGGTGAGGAAGGAGGTAGCGAAAGTCTTGAGGGCCTGAGAGATTAGGATGGAAAAGGGAATGGAGATAGGAGAGGATTGATTGTGTGGAAGGGGATGTGGGGGTCTGGGGTAGTCGGTTAGGACCGGAGCCAGAAGAGAAGGAGGAAGATAGTGTTGCTGCCTCCCTTGCTGCCCTGTCAGCCTTCGTGTTTCCCTGAACTATGGGAGAGTCTCCACTTTGGTGTGAAGGACAAATGGGAAATCCCTATTAGCTTGGGCAGGAGAGAGAGACTTGCAAAAGTTTTGATATTAATTTAGAATTAGTAACTGCAGAACCTTTTGTGGTCAGCAGCCCTCGCTCTTTCCATACTGCTGAATGGGAAAGCAAAATATGGTAGACATATTTTGAGTCTGTGTAAAGGGTGAGGTTTTGATCAGCAGCTAATTCGAAGGCACGAATGACAGCTATTAATTCAGCCCGTTGGTTTGTGGTGTTGGGGGGTAGGGGTGCTGCCTCAATAACCTCTGATAGGGAAACGATAGCGTATCCAGCAAAAACGTTGTCCATCTCTAAGGAAAGAGCTGCCATCTGTGAACCAAATTAAGGAAGGATCAGGAAGTGGTCCCTCTTTAATATGGGAGGGATGGGGATTAAAGCCTCGAGTGTCTCTATACAATCATGTTCTGGGGGCTCTGGGGAGATTGGGGGAGAAGGGAAGCTGGGTGTAAAGAGGAGCAGGGTTGGAAGGTGATTGAGGGGTCATGCAAAAAGGAAACAAGGAGAGAAAGAACGCGACAGGGTGGGGAGAGTTTGAAGGCTCTTATAGGTTAGTAAGTCTTTTAAATGATGAGGAGAGGCAACAGTAACCTGGGCACCAAAGGTCAACTTTTTTGATTCCTGCAGAAGTAGGTAAGCAGCAGCCAAAGCCCTAAGGCAGGGGGCCCACTCCACGAACGGGGGTCAAGTTGTTTAGAGAGGTAGGCAACTGGAGCAAAGGTAGTGGCTTTGTATTGGCCTAGAACGCCAAGAGCCAAACCCTTCGTTTCATGGACATAAAGGGTAAATGGCTGAAGGAGGTCTGGGAGGTGAAGGGCTGGGGCCTGTGACAGTGCCTGCTGCAAATGTTTAAACTCGGCCTGAATGTTGTCAGGAAGGAATTTTCCCTCAATCTCCTTAGCTGCCTCGTATAGGGGCTTTGCATAAAGGGAGAAATTAGGAATCCAGGCACGGAAATATCCTGCTAGCCCTAGGAAAGAGAGAATCTTCTTCCTTTGTCTTGGGGCATGGGAGCTCCTTGATGAGGGCTTTTCTGTCTACAGTAATGGCCTTTGATTGATGGGAAATCTGAACTCCTAAATATACCACCTGGGTCTGGGCAAGCTGTACCTTAGACGAGGAGACACGATACCCACGAGAAGCAAGAAAATTTAAAAGGTCTAAGAGTCTTCACGAGCTGTGAAGAGGGAAGGACTGCAGAGGAGGAGGTCATCTACATATTGCAAGAGGGTGGAATTAGGGAATTTAAGGTCTTTGAGGTCTGCAGCCAATGTCTGACCAAAGATATGGGGGCTGTCTTTGAAAACCCTGAGGGAGGACTGTCCAGGTCAACTGTTGGGAACACCGGGTATCTGGATCTGTCCAAGTAAAGGCAAGAGGTCTTGAGATTCTGGGGCTAAGGGTACAGTGAAGAAGGCATCTTTCAGGTCAATTACTGAGAAATGGGTGGATAAGGAAGGAAATTAGGGAAAGAATAGTATAAGGAATTGGGGACCACGGGGTGTATAGGCCTGACAGCCTCGTTGATGAGACGAAGATCTTGGACTAAGCCGATAGGACCCATTGGACTTCTGAACTGCCAATATAGGGGTGTTATAAGGAGAAATGGGTGGGTCTGAGAAAGCGTTTCCGCAAAAGATCTGAGATGATGGGTTGAAGACCTCTGAGGCTCGCGGCTGGAAGTGGATATTGGGCTTTATTGGGGAAACGTTGGGGATCTTTAAGGTAGATTTGTACGGGGGTCACACTGCGCGAGGGAGGAGAGTCTGAGTATCCCAGACTTTGGGGTCTACTAAGTCGGCAGGGACAGGGTAATGAAAGGTTTCTGTGTCGATAGAAGGTTGGGGGGTTTCCGCCTGGATAGGGGGCTGAGGGGATCTTACATCACTAGGGGGCGATAGGGTTTCCTCATCAGCATCAGTAAGGGGTGATGGGTCAGTGGCTTTTGAAATGGTAAGAAGAAAAATGGTGGGGGAGGAGACGGAGCAAGACGAACCAGAAAGCATGACCGAGCTAGGCAGATTGGAGAAATATGATTGAGGCCTGGAATTTGACCAATATGTCCCTGCCCAATAGGGGCACAGGACATTGAGGCATTACCAGAAACTGGTGGGTGAAGGGATGGTGGTGAAGACAGCAAGACAGCATAGGGAGTCCTTGCGGGGGCGAATAGCATTTCCCTCTACCCCGACAATAGGGGGATGGTGCTATGGTGGTGGGCCCCAAAACTCCCTCAAGACTGAGGAGGTGGCTCCTGTATCTAGCAGGAAATTTAACGGGGCGTCCATCAACGAGGAGAGTAACCCTGGGCTCCTTCAATGCGATGTCAACGGTCGGGAGAGGAGCCCCTGGGCCCCTTCAGTCTTCTGTGGCCAGTGCCAGCAGGCTGGGGTTTGTGACTGGTCCAGCCCCCTGCGGGAGCTGGGGCAGTCAATGCCCCAATGGCCCATCTTGGAACACTTTGGGCACGGGCGCCTAGGGGGCTTGGGATTAGGGCATTCTCTAGCCCAGTGTCCCTCTTTCCCCCTGCACCTAAAGCAAGGCCCTGGGGGTTCCTCCTGTGTGGGACTTATATGCCCCTTTTTTTGAGGCCTGAGCGTCAGGGCCCCTAAGGGCCTGAGCTAACATTTGAAACCTTGATCGCTCAGCCTTGTCATGTTTTAGAAACCTGCGACGTTCAGCGTCCTCTTCACGGTTATGATAGACTTTAAAAGCCGTGGCCAAAATCTCAGTCTGGGGAGTCACAGGGCCCAATTCTAATTTCCTTTAACTTAGCTCGAATGTCGGGGTAGCTCTGAGACAGGAAATATGTCATAAGGACTTGACGGCCCCCCTGGGACTCAGGATCTAAGTTTGTGTATTTTTGAAGGGCCTTCGTGAGCCGATCTAAAAAATTCAGAGGGGGTCTCTTCTCTCTTTTGAATAATGTCCTGTAGCTTATCAAAATTAACAGGTTTCTGAGCCGCTCGTTTCAGACCATCCACTATACACGTAAGAAACTGGTCCCTTAAGACCACGTCCCTGGGGCGTTGTAGTCCCAGCGGGGGTCCCTTCTCCGGCACTGCCTCGGGACCTATAGGGAAATTAGGGTTCATTCTGTGAGTCTCATCTGCATATGCTCTGGCTTGCTCCCAGACTCGTTTCGCCTACGCTCCTCAGGAAGTAAGGTATTTGACAAAATAAAGTATGTGTCATGAAAGGTAAGGCTATAGGCTTGAGTGACCCACTGGAATTCTTTTATGTACGTCGTAGGGTCAGTTGTAAAAGAACCCAAGCGAAGCTCAATTTTGGAAAGATCAGACATGGAAAACGGGACGTGGACCCTTACAATTCCCTCCGCCCCAGCGACCTCCCTTAACGGCGCGATTATCTGAGCTGCCTGTTTTTCTCGAGCGCGTCATAGGAGGGCTGAACTGCGAAGACGGTAGAGTGGTAGGCGGGTCTGGGAGGGATGGTGCTGGGCCGGTTAGGGCCGGGAGTTGTACGGAGACGCTGGGGGAGAAACGCGGGCCACGCAATGTTCTCCCGGAGCCGTTGGAGAAAGAACCGAGGAGGGGGCCAGAGCCTGAGGCACCGCGTCTGGTAAGAGACGAGTCTCAGAATCTAAGGGAGTACGGACCGGAGTTTGGGACTGAGGCAGCGCGCTCGCGCTCTGCGACGGCTGCATGGCTGGAGAGGGCGGGGGAGCCGCGGCTGCAGACTCGGAAACCGAGCGGCGGCACGGGCGCGGGCGGGGGGTGGCAGCGGAAGCAACGCGGAGCTGGGAACCGGAAATTGAGAGGGCGGGGATAGCGGCGGGAGTGGCGCCGGGAATGACGTAAGCAGAGAAGGCGGGTCTACAGAGGGGGGGGTTCTGGGCAGAGCGGAAGGCGGTGGGCGGGGCGAAGGATGAAGACAACGGAGGGGGGAGGATCTAAGCTCGGAAGCCCGCCAATTTCAAAAATCTAAAGCCTGAGCTGGGGGAGGGGAAATGCTTCGGAGCGGCCTTCCCAGACTGCCGATACGGGGTAAGTGGAGCCTCTAGTCCCGGATCGAACTCGGGGTCAGTGGAAGATGGGGGGGAATCTGGAAATCTATAAGCAAGAAAGACCGTCTCAGGATTGCACCTGGTGCACAAAGAAGGATTGGAACGGAGGAGGAAGAAGGCATCGACATACGGCAACTCCGTCCATCTCTTTGTTTGTTGACAAAAGCTGGAGAGTTCCCGTAAAAGCCGGGAAATCTAGGGATCCTGATTCTGGCCACTTATTGGATAGCGGGTAAGAAGGCCAAACTTTTGTACATAGCTTTATCAATTTGGTCTTGTTAATTTGGGGTTTTAAGCCTAAACGTGCTCGATTTCTTAGGAGACAGTCGAGAGGCGTTGTCGGCCTGAGTGGACAGGGAGGTTCCCATATTTCCCGTTAACGGGGAGGGGCTGATACAATACTTTGGAAGGCGTTCCTTTCAAAGTATGAATCAGAGTAAGATCCAAGCTCTCTCTCCTAGTCGTCACCAGGTGAGACGAGCCTTGGGACACCTAAGCACCTTTCGTCCCGGACGGCAGGTTTTAAAGGTGTCGTGGAGCTGTGAGCTTTTACTCCATGGAGGACTATGGGAATGTTCCGTTCCGAACGGGAAAAACGGAAGCTCAAGCCCGAGTGCGGAGGGGAACCTTTCTTAGTAAAGCCGAGAGCCGTAGAGGACAGGTGGAAATTTTTAAAGTGGGCGAATAAAGATGGGGAGGCGGGGGGGGGGGGGGGGGGGGGGGAGAGTTCTCGGGGTCCACCGTCGCCCTGAAGGCTTGGGTGGGGTGTGGTCCCCCCTAGAATGGCCCCCAGTGAGATTGCCGGACGATCAACGGTCAATTCTCGCCGCGCAGTGGCCAAACAGGTTTACGAACTCAGGGTGGACGGGGGGGCTTACCAAATTCCAGCGACGGTGAAGGAAGACAGACGGCCAAGGAGACGCGTGGTGGACGCTCGTCTCCTTTCCCGGTCAGGGAACCAAATGTTAGCGGAATTTGCAGGTAGGGACCGAGGCTCGAACTGTCGTATAGGAAAAGGAAAGGGGTTTATTGAATTACCAAAGAAACACGCGGAGGGGATGAGGACAAACTGCGGGGAACGGAGGGGAGCTGGAGCACGCTGGGAAAGGGAGTGGAGAGCAGGAGCAGGGAGCCGCAGGAACCAGGTGAGAGCAGGAACAAAAGGGGCGATTTCAGTCCGGGGCTGGCTTAAATAGAGTAGGGGTCATAAAACCCCCTTGGAGTGAGTCCTTGTCCTATAGGCCAGCAGAGGTCATGGGGGGAGGTAGTGGTAGTGGACAAGGGTCTTGCTGGTCAGGTTTTGGTCACGCTGAGGATCTCGGGAGCCGTAGTTTTCACAAGGCACCTGGAAAGGTGTGGCCTTCTGCCTGGGAGGTGTGGCCTTCTGCCTAGAACCACCATAACTCAGACAAGAAAATGTCCTGGAAACAAACAATAATCACAGTAAGACCATCACAAGAAGATGTGTGACACTCAGTGTAATTGAGTGGGGGCCTTTCTCCATAAGGATTATTCTCTCTATAGAGAAAGAGTGAGCATGCTGAAGTTTCTCTTCATAGAGGGAAGAGGGTGACCTCACACATTACAGGGGTCTTAACACGGGTGTGGGGGGGGGGGAGAGAATGAGTCTAGTAAGACCTTAGCAATAGAAAGAATCTCAAGATAATTCATACCTAAAAATGCTTCAAAGAGAATGTACCTAAAAGCCAGATCTTCCCAGGTGGCCATGTTAAAGTTGTCCAAAGCATCCACATTCTGATGGGGAACTCAGGCCCTGGCCCCATGGCGACTGGCTTCACACCTGCTCTCCTACCTTTTTACAGCATGAATTTAGGCAAGTCACTAACTGGTAGATGGGGAGGTGTGCCTTCCAAAAACTCCTCTGAGGAAGGATGTGGTGCCCTGCATGCAGCAGAGAGTATGGACTGAAGACAGAACAGTTGAGTTATTTCAGGTTCTGGAGAATCAGGTACATCAAAAGAGGTATTGCTTCAGGTAATGAATAGTAATATGAAAAAGTTGTGATAAAGAGCCAAGAGGTCAACTCTGAGGGTAACCAGTGCAGAAGATGCCTAGGGTCGGAGGAGGAGGCAAATGGTCTATACACAGTGCTTGTTGACTATTTGGAAGCTCTCAAGCTAGATGTGGTGATTGGGGTGCTTGTGTCCACAGACTTGGTTACCTCTCCTCCAAGGCAGGCACCACCTCAGCTCTCCCCTGACTTCTTTCTTGTTTTACATAGCCAGGTTTTCTCCCTCTTCTGTGAGATGCTTCTTATTATTGAACATTCTCCCTATTAGAATGGACCCAATAAAAATGAACTCCTTAATTGTCTGGTCCATTTTGATTTTTTTTTTCCCTGCTTTGCCCTTCCCTTTCATTTCCCCTGACTTTATCCCCATCTCAGTGTCTGCTTTTGAGAAGGTCAAGCTGCGACACCAATTTCTGTGGCCTGATCCCCTTGACCTATGAATAGGGACAAATGTCTGTGCTTACCTTTCTGAATTTTTGGTGAGGACTGCTTCTTTTTTTTTTTTCAAGTTTTTTTTTTTTTTTTTTTTTTTTTTAATTTGTAGATGGCATGACAAACCTTTTTTTATTTTATTATTTTTTAATGTAGTGCTGAGGAATCGAGCCCAGTGCCTCACACGTGCAAGGCGAGCATTCCTACTACTGAACTACAACCCCAGCCCTTGGTGAGGATTTCTTAAGTCAATATATTAAAGCGCTTAAATTGTGTCTAGCATAGTAAAAGAAATGTTATTTCATTCCCATATCAAAAGAATGTGATGGGAGAGATGGAGAAGGTATACAAACAACTTTTTTTTTTAATTACACAAACTGTTCCAGAGACTTTCCCTTGTCACTGCAGACCACTGTTTATTCCATATTTTATGACCTTACCTTAGTGCAAAATCTCAGGCAGAAACATTGTTGACCCACCCAGAAATTGTGCAAGCACAGAAATATGGTGTTTGACCCTCTGCTGGGTACAGGTGGCCGTCTTCCTCCCACACCTTCATCTTTACCTTTCCCTGCTGTCATTTTACTCTTTCATAATTCATCAAGGACTCTCAGTTTATAACACACATTGGGGGCTTGTAATGTGTCTCAGTGATTCTTGGAAATGAATCTTACTGACACTCACTAAACCTTGCTTTCTCTTAAGTTGTGTTTTATAAAATTTTCACATCCCTCTGTTGCCTAAGATATATAAGCATGTTCTCACTCAGTGACTTGCATATATATTCAGGCAAAGAATTAAGTTACTTTTTTTGTATCTCCATAGGCACCCCCAGCATACTGCCAGCATTGCCACATGTCACATTGACAGGTGACATTAACATTACCTGCTTACGTGTTGCTCTTTCTCACCCACAAATTTTAGAGAGCAGAAAACCATTATATTCCATTTTGGTGCTTGTATAAAGTGGACGGTGCACAATAAATATATACTGAACTTTACTGTAAAATGAAATGTAGGATGGTGTGTGCACTTTTCAATAGTTGAAAAATTCCTAGACCTTGCAATTCTTTTATTATTCCAGGAATACTGATAGTGAGCTCAAGAACACACCCATGCATTCTAAACATATGTGTATATAC
>CM046660.1:34171877-34374692 GCA_025594165.1 Tamias sibiricus | reverse complement strand
AAGGAAGAAAGCCAGAGACTAAGAATAATATATTCCCTGCCACGAATCACCTCCCGCGGTATTGTGGCGTACGACAGGCAGCTACAAAAGCAGCCAACTGATTGAGGCTGTTTGGTGGCTCCTGGGCTCCTTGACAGCAGGACTCCCTGTGAACGTTTCCCTGCATCAGTACGCGTGACTAGAAAGATGGTTGCAAATTGGCAGAGAATCTTACGTTAGCAGAAAGTGTGCTTCTTACCTTTACTGAAACGTCTTTACAACTTCTTTTTGGAATTTTCTTCTGAGCCAATTTACAATTGCACGCAAAAGATCAGTTGCAGGTTTTTTTTTTTTTTTTGTTGTTGATGTTCTTTCTTTGTAGATACTCCTATACCAACAAGTTAGATCTTGGAAAAGACTTATAAGTAAGAAAAATAATTGGCATGTTGGATTAGAAGAAGTGAGAAGAAACTTGATACAGGCAAAATAATGAAGAAAGAATGGGTCTCCCTATTGCCGCCTGAAGCGCTCGGAGCAACGGAGCCGCGGGAAAAACTTCAGAAGCAAACTGGAGACAAACAGCTTTTTATTCTGATAACTTTTCTCTCTGGTTCTAACAACAACTAACTCACGCCAAACACACCACTAAAATGGCGCTGACCCGATCAGCAATTTCGGCCAAGTCACTCCAGATCCCGCAACAAAATCCCGTGAGACTACGGGTGGCGACAATGGCCAAATCTCCACGGCTCATAGTCAACTGCAATTCAAGCCAATCCCCAAACAGGGCTCCTGCATTTCCCCCTTTTTGTTTTAAAAGAGGTAATGCTCTAGGACGTCTATGTGCAACCAACATTCTTACCCGTCATCGGATAATCAAGGCTGTGCCCTTGACTCCTGTCTTAGGTTGATATGTCGGCCACATGAGACTGTCCCGTGCGACTGTGCCTGTCTTAGGTTGTCCCCCTCTGGGGATCTTACCCGTCATTGGCTAACCAGCCATCCAATGGAGCCCTTTAGGATCGACTATATATGATGACTAACAGCCGTCCAATTGTGAGGAGATGTTGCGGCTTTAAGGCGACAAGCCTTTTGGTGATGAGCCAAATTGCATAGCATATCAAATTGTTTAAACAAATCAGCTGCCCTAAGTTCCAACAAGTAACACACTGAATTCTCTAGACAAATACCCGCAAGGCATTGTCCCGTAAAGTCCCAAACAATGAAAGATCAAAATGTCCATTTGTTGTAACATGTTGATGTAGGAGGCCCCATGCATGTAGAGCAGAGGCCACACTGTTGGTGAGGTTGTTTGATGTTTGAGCAGCAGGGATGCTTGCGGCGGCCGCGATCCCTGCAGCTGTAGCAGCAGACGTCTTTTTTATGTTTAGACAATGCCACCGGCAAATCTTCAGGGCCCGCTACCTAGAAACTCAAGCATCAATTATTAAAGGAAAGGCAGTGCTATTGCAGCACTGAGTCAAGAGGCGAGTTGTCAAACTACAAAATAGAATAATTAGATTAGAAAATTAAAGTTGATTTTTGTTCACACACATCGCTGGTTGAGCTTCTACAAACATAAGTTGGAAAAATATCATATTTAGAACAAAACAAAGAAAGACTGAGGGTAATTACTGCATTAAAGATAGATTAAAGAAAAGGTAAAGGCACTTTAGAGAAATAATTTGTTAGCTGGAACCCTTGAGTCTCTGTATACAGAGCAATCTTTTACCTGTTGAGATAATTGAAATTAATGAGCTATTAAACAAATGAAGTTAATAACAAATAAACAATCTTAAGTCAAAACACCAAAATATCAGGTTATATAGCACTAGTCATATTGTTTGCTAAAGAGAAGTCCCAGGGACACCTATAAATCAAAATTGAAAGTACCTTCATTTATAAAATTATTTACCTAAATTGAATACTCTAAACCTAAAATGAATTAAAGTTATTTGGATCCATATATATATATATATTTTCTTTTTCATAAGCGCTTTGTTCTATGTGACGTCACACTGGACAGACAAACAAACATACAAACATATATTTGTGACGTCACATTAACATGAAATATAGACAAATGTACAGACATAAAGACATGTATAAAAAGAAAAAAAAAATACAATTGTGTGCACACTAAAGAGAGATCTCCTCGTCCCGGCCGGGAGAAATGACACTTAAGTTGTGAAATATTTTGAAGGACTCTTTTGAGGGAATCATTCTATACCTTCATCTTGGTCCTCTTGATTTTGTACCTTTTTTATTAATCTTGATTCTTCAATAACTTCATCTTGATCATTTTGATGTGGTACCTGTTTTATTAATCTAGATGGTATCCATATTGGAGAGGATTCGTCTTTTGGAAAAACACAAACAGATCCTCTTCCCCAAATTAATACTGGATCTGGACCCTTCCATGTACCTGAAAGAACATCCTTCCAGTAAACCAAAGGTTTATGTTGTTGGTGTGGATTCCAATGTCTGTCTCCAGCAGAATAACCATTAGAGTCTAAAGTTAAAAAATTTAAGGTAAACAGGCAACTGCCAATCTGTCCTTAGGACTTTTCCAATTTCCTTCTTTTTGTTTTAATAAACATAATTTTCAGTGTTCGGTTTGCTCTTTCAATAATGCCCTGACCCTGAGGATTGTATGGGATGCCTGTTTTATGGGATATATTGAATTTTGCGCAAAACTGTTTGAAAGATGAGGACGTATATGCGGGGCCATTATCTGTTTTAAAGCATTTTGGGGATGCCCAATGCAGCAAAAGCTTGCAAACAATGAGATGTAACATCTTTAACTTTTTCTCCAGAATGTAAGGAAGCAAAAATCATGCCTGAACATGTATCTATGGTCACATGAATAAATCGCAATTTTCCAAAACTTGGCTCATGAGTAACATCCATCTGCCACAAATGATTGGGCATCAATCCTCTAGGGTTAACGCCGAAATGAGGATTGGGCAAATGTGTCATACAAGATTTACAATCTTTTACAATTGTTCTGGCTTGCTCCTTTGTGATTTTAAACCTACGTTGCAAGGTGGTGCTGTTGACATGAAACTGGGAGTGAAATAAAGTAGCTTGTTGTAGCGCTGAAAGTATAAATACTGTTTTTGTAAGTTCATCAGCCTTTTGATTACCTTCATGGAGGGGACCAGGCAAATTAGTATGTGCTCTAATATGGCCTACGAATAGAGGTTCTTTTCTTGCCCACAAAAGTTTTTGTATTTGATAAAACAATTTAAAGGCTGGAGTATGAGGTGCTATTGGTCCTGCTAACTCTAATTTTGGGACGGCTTGTACAATATAGTGGCTATCTGAAAAAATGTTTACGGGCTGGTCCCTAAAATTTTCCAGAGCTCTTACCACAGCTTCCAATTCCACTAGTTGAGCTGATTTGTGTGCAGTTATGTAAGTCATATTTTCTTTTTTAGTGACTACTGTAGCAGTACCATTTGAGGACCCATCTGTAAATACATTAAATGCCTTAGGAATAGGTTTGATTTTTTATTACCTGTGGAAATATAATAGGATGATTAATACAAAAAGATAATATAGGGGACTTAGGAAGATGATTATCAAAATTTGCAGAAGTAGAGCATTTAGCTATAGCCCAATCATTATCATTGAAGCATAAAGTATTCAATCTGTGATGATGAATAGGGAGTAATAATAGTAGCAGGGTGAATGCCAAATATTTTTAGTAGAAGTCTTAAGTCCTTGAAGAATAAGTTTAGCCACCATGGAGGTATAAGATTCAATTATACTTTTAGGAGAGACGGGCAAATGTATCCATAATAAAGGCCCTTGTTGCCAAAATACTCCTGTGGGTGTATATTGTGAAGAAATAATAATCAACATCAGCGGTTGAGTTAAATCAAATCTATCACAATGAGCTCCTTCGATGGCTTTTTCTACTAACTTTAAAGCTTTCCTAGCATCAGGAGTCAATGTTCGTGGTGAAGATGGATCAGGATCTCCACGAAGGATGTCAAATAAAGGTTTTAGTTGGCCAGTAGTGAGATTTAGTGTAGGGCGAAGCCAATTAATGTCTCCCAGTAGTTTTTGGAAATCATTGAGGGTGGTCAAATGTTCTTTATTTATTAAAATTTTTTGGGGTCTAACAAAAGTATCCATGATTTTAAATCCTAAATATAATATGGGAGATCTGGTTTGAACTTTTTCTTCTGCTATATATAATCCATATTTTTTTAAATTTTCTACCACATCACTGAATATATTAAATAAGATTTTTTGATTAGGGTGGGCCAATAAAATATCATCCATGTAATGTAGACACATGAGGTTTGGATATTTATTTTTAATGGGTTGGATAGCCTTGTCCACATATATTTGGCATATGGTGGGGCTATTAGCCATTCCCTGTGGTAAAACCTTCCATTGATATCTCTGATCAGGGCCATTATTGTTCATAGAAGGAACGGAAAAAGCAAACCTGGGGGCATCCAGAGGATGTAGGGGAATAGAAAAGAAGCAATCCTTTATATCAAGAGTAATAAGATGGAAATTTTTTGGAATAGCTACGGGACTAGGAAGTCCAGGTTGAGTAGGCCCCATAACTTGCATGGTTTTATTGATTTGTCTAAGATCATGTAACAATCGCCATTTTCCTGACTTTTTCTTGATCACAAATATGGGGGAATTCCAGGGAGAGGTGGAAGGTTCTATATGACCTGCTTCTAATTGTTCCTGAACTAATTGGTGGGCCGCTTGTAATTTCTCTTTAGATAGGGGCCACTGAGGGACCCACACTGGCTTATCAGAAAGCCATGGTATTTTCAAAATTATTTTCTCAGTGGCCCCGAAAAAAAATATCTTTTTCCTTTATGACAATGATTACTTTTAGGGTTAAGATTACTCTGTACTTTTTGATAATGAGTTCTTTTATGGTTAAGATTACCCTGTAGGTTTTCACATTTAACATCTGCAGGCTTGGTTGCAAGGTGTACTCCCATTTGTTGCAAAATATCTCTTCCCCATAAAGTAACCGGTAGATTAGGTAAAACATAAGGCTGAAATGTTCCTTTATGGCCTTCATCATCCTCCCATTTTAAAATTACTGCACTTTTATCTGGGAGGTTATTATATCCCAAGCCTCTTAAACTGGTTGAAGCTTTTTGCAGAGGCCAGTGCTTGGGCCATTGGCGTAAATTAATAATGGAAGAGTCAGCTCCAGTATCTATTAATCCCTCCATTTCTATTCCTTGGATTTTTATTTTACACATAGGCCTCCTTGAACAGTCTCGAACCCAGCAAGCCATGGGACTTGAGTCAGTGGAACAAAATCCTCTATTGTTCCCTTCTTGAGGCATACCCATTTTAAATGAATTATGTAAATTGGGAAGGAGAAGCAACTGAGCAATTCTATCTCCTTGATTAACAGAACTTACACTTTGGGGTGAGCTAAGCATTATTTTTATTTCCCCTTTGTAGTCTGAGTTTATTACACCTGGGGTCACTTGCAAACCTAATAAGCTTTTAGGACTACGCCCGATAATAAGTCCTACAGTCCCTGAGGGAAGAGTCCCCTGACTCCTGTGGGAATCAGTTGAACCCCCATTTCAGGTGTTAACACTATTCGGGCGGTGGAACAGAGGTCTAATCCTGCATTTCCTCTTGTTCCTCTGGCGAGGGAGTGGATGGGTAGTAGGGATTGTGTCGGGGAAGCATCTGAGTGGATGCTTGAGGATACTCCTTCTGCAATGCCCCGTACATTTGTGGGCCCCGGGGTACTGGGCCCCGTGCCCCGTTTTTTTGAATTCCTGAACAAAGGATTTCCATGGATGTCAAATTTTGAATAGCATTTATTGGCCCAATGATTTCCCTTTTTACACCTGGGGCAGCGGCCTGGGGCACGGTATGAGCTTGATCTTATTTCTCTTTTGGGATTTTGCCTAGAATTGCCTGATTGATTATGATAATTTTGCCTGGAATATCCTGATTGATTATAATGTCTACGTTTAGCCTTTGTGAAATTTCGAGAGGAAGCACCTCTCATTGAGGCTGCAATCACATTTCCTGTGACAAAGGCGCCATTTATATCTTTACATAGTTGTATATATACGGAAAGATCCTTTTTAGTTCTCCATGGCCTGATGGCTGCTTGGCACCATTTATTTGCATTTTCATAAGCTAATTGAACAACTAAAGGCATAGCTTGGTCAACATCTGCAAACACACTACCTGCAGTTCTCAAAAGTCGATCAGCAAAGTCGGCATACGGCTCATTAGGTCCTTGAATCACTTTTGACAAGCTACCTTGTAGATCCCCAGGTCCTTGTACAGTTTTTTCCATGCCTCTAAGGCAGCTGCATTTATCTGAGCATATATATCTGAGTCATAATCTGTTTGAGCCTGTAAGTCTGCGAATTGCCCTTCTCCTGTGAGCATGTCTATATTATAGTTTTCAAACCCTGCAGCCGCGTTTCTTTTAGCCGTTTCTATACAAAGTTCTTGGAATTGCGATCGCCAAACCAAGAATTGCCCCCCGCTTAATGTTGCTTTACATAGACTTTTCCAGTCTGAGGGGGTTAAGCTAAAGGTGTTAAGGGACTCCAGCATACTCAACGTGAAAGGAGCTTGGGGCCCATAAGTCATTACTGCCTCTTTGAGATTTTTTATGTTTTGAAATCTACTGACTGATGGACACTCTGTCCATTTTTCTTTTCAAATGCTGGCGGTTCCCAATGTATCTGTGAGTTGTCCTCGAGAGCGCATAAGCGATCAGAAAGACTTTTTATTTCTGTTTCTAGGGTATGCAAATGCCTAGTAATACCCTTCATATTTTCTGTAATGGATTCCACCCATGGGGGAGTAGTCACTTCCACAAGTGACTCCTCTGCCTGACGGACCTTTTTCTCTCGGTCTTTTTTAATTTCTTTTTCCTCATTTTCTCAGGATCACTTTTACTAGATTCCTCACCACTGCTAATTTCACTGACAGCAATATCCTGAGGCCCAGGTTCCAGTGAGAGCAAGTATCCTTCAGCTTTCGCCAATAACTCCCGAATAGCTTTAATAGCTTGGATTTTTGTCATTTTTGGGTCTCTTCTAATACTCTCTTTACTGGTCTCAGTTGGCCCAGTGGAATCTACACTTTTTGATCACTTTCACTTTTGTCTATATACTCCTCACTGAGAACAGAGTCAGGTATATCAAGGAGTCTTTGCATAGCCTCTATCACTTGGGAGCCGCGGGAAGAACTTCAGAAGCAAACTGGAGACAAACAGCTTTTTATTCTGATAACTTTTCTCTCTGGTTCTAACAACTACTACTCACGCCAAACACAACACTAAAATGGCCCTGACCCGGATCAGCAATTTCGGCCAAGTCACTCCAGATCCCGCAACAAAAATCCCGTGAGACTATGACGGGTGGCGACAATGGCCAAATCTCCACGGCTCATAGTCAACTGCAATTCAAGCCAATCCCCAAACAGGGCTCCTGCATTTCCCCCTTTTTGTTTTTAAAAGAGGTAATTGCTCTAGGACCGTTCTATGTGCAACCAACATTCTTACCCGTCATCGGATAATCAAGGCTGTGCCCTTGACTCCTGTCTTAGGTTGATATGTCGGCCACATGAGACTGTTCCCGTGCGACTGTGCCTGTCTTAGGTTGTCCCCCTCTGGGGATCTTACCCGTCATTGGCTAACCAGCCATCCAATGGAGCCCTTTAGGATCGACTATATATGATGACTAACAGAGCCGTCCAATTGTGAGGAGATGTTGCGGCTTTAAGGCGACAAGCCTTTTGGTGATGAGCCAAATTGCATAGCATATCAAATTGTTTAAACAAATCAGCTGCCCTAAGTTCCAACAAGTAACACACTGAATTCTCTAGACAAATACCCGCAAGGCATTGTCCCGTAAAGTCCCAAACAATGAAAGATCAAAATGTCCATTTGTTGTAACATGTTGATGTAGGAGGCCCCACGCATGTAGAGCAGAGGCCACACTGTTGGTGAGGTTGTTTGATGTTTGAGCAGCAGGGATGCTTGCGGCGGCCGCGATCCCTGCAGCTGTTAGCAGCAGACGTCTTTTTTTATGTTTAGACAATGCCACCGGCAAATCTTCAGGGCCCGCGTACTAGAAACTCAAGCATCAATTATTAAAGGAAGGCAGTGCTATTGCAGCACTGAGTCAAGAGGCGAGTTGTCAAACTACAAAAAAATAGAATAATTAGATTAGAAAATTAAAGTTGATTTTTGTTCACACACATCGCTGGTTGAGCTTCTACAAACATAAGTTGGAAAAATATCATATTTAGAACAAAACAAAGAAAGACTGAGGGTAATTACTGCATTAAGATAGATTAAAGAAAAGGTAAAGGCACTTTAGAGAAATAATTTTGTTAGCTGGAACCCTTGAGTCTCTGTATACAGAGCAATCTTTTACTGTTGAGATAATTGAAATTAATGAGCTATTAAACAAATGAAGTTAATAACAAATAAACAATCTTAAGTTCAAAACACCAAAATATCAGGTTATATAGCACTAGTCATATTGTTTGCTAAAGAGAAGTCCCAGGGACACCTATAAATCAAAATTGAAAGTACCTTCATTTATAAAATTATTTACCTAAATTGAATACTCTAAACCTAAAATGAATTAAAGTTATTTGGATCCATATATATATACTGTTTTTTCTTTTTCATAAGCGCTTTGTTCTATGTGACGTCACACTGGACAAACAAAACATACAAACATATATTGTGACGTCACATTAACATGAAATATAGACAAATGTACAGACATAAAGGACATGTATAAAAAGAAAAAAAAAAATACAATTGTGTGCACACTAAAGAGAGATCTCCTCGTCCCCGGCCGGGAGAAATGACACTTAAGTTGTGAAATATTTTGAAGGACTCTTTTGAGGGAATCATTCTATACCTTCATCTTGGTCCTCTTGATTTTGTACCTTTTTTATTAATCTTGATTCTTCAATAACTTCATCTTGATCATTTGATGTGGTACCTGTTTTATTAATCTAGATGGTATCCATATTGGAGAGGATTCGTCTTTTGGAAAAACACAAACAGATCCTCTTCCCCAAATTAATACTGGATCTGGACCCTTCCATGTACCTGAAAGAACATCCTTCCAGTAAACAAAGGTTTATGTTGTTGGTGTGGATTCCAATGTCTGTCTCCAGCAGAATAACCATTAGAGTCTAAAGTTAAAAAATTTAAGGTAAACAGGGCAACTGCCAATCTGTCCTTAGGACTTTTCCAATTTCCTTCTTTTTGTTTTAATAACATAATTTTCAGTGTTTCGGTTTGCTCTTTCAATTATGCCCTGACCCTGAGGATTGTATGGGATGCCTGTTTATGGGATATATTGAATTTTGCGCAAAACTCTTTGAAAGATGAGGACGTATATGCGGGGCCATTATCTGTTTTAAGCATTTTGGGGATGCCCAATGCAGCAAAAGCTTGCAAGCAATGAGATGTAACATCTTTAACTTTTTCTCCAGAATGTAAGGAAGCAAAAATCATGCCTGAACATGTATCTATGGTCACATGAATAAAATCGCAATTTTCCAAAACTTGGCTCATGAGTAACATCCATCTGCCACAAATGATTGGGCATCAATCCTCTAGGGTTAACGCCGAAATGAGGATTGGGGCAAATGTGTCATACAAGATTTACAATCTTTTACAATTGTTCTGGCTTGCTCCTTTGTGATTTTAAAACCTACGTTGCAAGGTGGTGCTGTTGACATGAAACTGGGAGTGAAATAAAGTAGCTTGTTGTAGCACTGAAAGTATAAATACTGTTTTTGTAAGTTCATCAGCCTTTTGATTACCTTCATGGAGGGGACCAGGCAAATTAGTATGTGCTCTAATATGGCCTACGAATAGGGGTTTCTTTTCTTGCCCACAAAAGTTTTTGTATTTGATAAAAAACAATTTAAAGGCTGGAGTATGAGGTGCTATTGGTCCTGCTAACTCTAATTTTGGGACGGCTTGTACAATATAGTGGCTATCTGAAAAAAAATGTTTACGGGCTGGTCCCTAAAATTTTCCAGAGCTCTTACCACAGCTTCCAATTCCACTAGTTGAGCTGATTTGTGTGCAGTTATGTAAGTCATATTTTCTTTTTTAGTGACTACTGTAGCAGTACCATTTGAGGACCCATCTGTAAATACATTAAATGCCTTAGGAATAGGTTGATTTTTTATACCTGTGGAAATATAATAGGATGATTAATACAAAAAGATAATATAGGGGACTTAGGAAGATGATTATCAAAATTTGCAGAAGTAGAGCATTTAGCTATAGCCCAATCATTATCATTGAAGCATAAGTATTCAATCTGTGATGATGAATAGGGAGTAATAATAGTAGCAGGGTGAATGCCAAATATTTTAGTAGAAGTCTTAAGTCCTTGAAGAATAAGTTTAGCCACCATGGAGGTATAAGATTCAATTATACTTTTAGGAGAGACGGGCAAATGTATCCATAATAAAGGCCCTTGTTGCCAAAATACTCCTGTGGGTGTATATTGTGAAGAAATAATAATCAACATCAGCGGTTGAGTTAAATCAAATCTATCACAATGAGCTCCTTCGATGGCTTTTTCTACTAACTTTAAAGCTTTCCTAGCATCAGGAGTCAATGTTCGTGGTGAAGATGGATCAGGATCTCCACGAAGGATGTCAAATAAAGGTTTTAGTTGGCCAGTAGTGAGATTTAGTGTAGGGCGAAGCCAATTAATGTCTCCCAGTAGTTTTTGGAAATCATTGAGGGTGGTCAAATGTTCTTTATTTATTAAAATTTTTTGGGGTCTAACAAAAGTATCCATGATTTTAAATCCTAAATATAATATGGGAGATCTGGTTTTGAACTTTTTCTTCTGCTATATATAGTCCATATTTTTTTAAATTTTCTACCACATCACTGAATATATTAAATAAGATTTTTTGATTAGGTGGGCCAATAAAATATCATCCATGTAATGTAGACACATGAGGTTTGGATATTTATTTTTAATGGGTTGGATAGCCTTGTCCACATATATTTGGCATATGGTGGGGCTATTAGCCATTCCCTGTGGTAAAACCTTCCATTGATATCTCTGATCAGGGCCATTATTGTTCATAGAAGGAACGGAAAAAGCAAACCTGGGGGCATCCAGAGGATGTAGGGGAATAGAAAAGAAGCAATCCTTTATATCAAGAGTAATAAGATGGAAATTTTTTGGAATAGCTACGGACTAGGAAGTCCAGGTTGAGTAGGCCCCATAACTTGCATGGTTTTATTGATTTGTCTAAGATCATGTAACAATCGCCATTTCCTGACTTTTTCTTGATCACAAATATGGGGGAATTCCAGGGAGAGGTGGAAGGTTCTATATGACCTGCTTCTAATTGTTCCTGAACTAATTGGTGGGGCCGCTTGTAATTTCTCTTTAGATAGGGGCCACTGAGGGACCCACACTGGCTTATCAGAAAGCCATGGTATTTTCAAAATTATTTTCTCAGTGGCCCCGAAAAAAAAAATATCTTTTTCCTTTATGACAATGATTACTTTTAGGGTTAAGATTACTCTGTACTTTTTGATAATGAGTTCTTTTATGGTTAAGATTACCCTGTAGGTTTTCACATTTAACATCTGCAGGCTTGGTTGCAAGGTGTACTCCCCATTTGTTGCAAAATATCTCTTCCCCATAAAGTAACCGGTAGATTAGGTAAAACATAAGGCTGAAATGTTCCTTTATGGCCTTCATCATCCTCCCATTTTAAAATTACTGCACTTTTATCTGGGAGGTTATTATATCCCAAGCCTCTTAAACTGGTTGAAGCTTTTTGCAGAGGCCAGTGCTTGGGCCATTGGCGTAAATTAATAATGGAAGAGTCAGCTCCAGTATCTATTAATCCCTCCATTTCTATTCCTTGGATTTTTATTTTACACATTAGGCCTCCTTGAACAGTCTCGAACCCAGCAAGCCATGGGACTTGAGTCAGTGGAACAAAATCCTCTATTGTTCCCTTCTTGAGGCATACCCATTTTAAATGAATTATGTAAATTGGGAAGGAGAAGCAACTGAGCAATTCTATCTCCTTGATTAACAGAACTTACACTTTGGGGTGAGCTAAGCATTATTTTTATTTCCCCTTTGTAGTCTGAGTTTATTACACCTGGGGTCACTTGCAAACCTAATAAGCTTTTAGGACTACGCCCGATAATAAGTCCTATAGTCCCCTGAGGGAAGAGGTCCCCTGACTCCTGTGGGAATCAGTTGAACCCCCATTTCAGGTGTTAACACTATTCGGGCGGTGGAACAGAGGTCTAATCCTGCATTTCCTCTTGTTCCTCTGGCGAGGGAGTGGATGGGTAGTAGGGATTGTGTCGGGGAAGCATCTGAGTGGATGCTTGAGGATACTCCTTCTGCAATGCCCCGTACATTTGTGGGCCCCGGGTACTGGGCCCCGTGCCCCGTTTTTTGAATTCCTGAACAAAGGATTTCCATGGATGTCAAATTTTGAATAGCATTTATTGGCCCAATGATTTCCCTTTTTACACCTGGGGCAGCGGCCTGGGGCATGGTATGAGCTTGATCTTATTTCTCTTTTGGGATTTTGCCTAGAATTGCCTGATTGATTATGATAATTTTGCCTGGAATATCCTGATTGATTATAATGTCTACGTTTAGCCTTTGTGAAATTTCGAGAGGAAGCACCTCTCATTGAGGCTGCAATCACATTTCCTGTGACAAAGGCGCCATTTATATCTTTACATAGTTGTATATATACGGAAAGATCCTTTTTTAGTTCTCCATGGCCTGATGGCTGCTTGGCACCATTTATTTGCATTTTCATAAGCTAATTGAACAACTAAAGGCATAGCTTGGTCAACATCTGCAAACACACTACCTGCAGTTCTCAAAAGTCGATCAGCAAAGTCGGCATACGGCTCATTAGGTCCTTGAATCACTTTTGACAAGCTACCTTGTAGATCCCCAGGTCCTTGTACAGTTTTCCATGCCTCTAAGGCAGCTGCATTTATCTGAGCATATATATCTGAGTCATAATCTGTTTGAGCCTGTAAGTCTGCGAATTGCCCTTCTCCTGTGAGCATGTCTATATTATAGTTTTCAAACCCTGCAGCCGCGTTTCTTTTAGCCGTTTCTATACAAAGTTCTTGGAATTGCGATCGCCAAACCAAGAATTGCCCCCCGCTTAATGTTGCTTTACATAGACTTTTCCAGTCTGAGGGGGTTAAGCTAAAGGTGTTAAGGGACTCCAGCATACTCAACGTGAAAGGAGCTTGGGGCCCATAAGTCATTACTGCCTCTTTGAGAATTTTTATTGTTTTGAAATCTACTGACTGATGGACACTCTGTCCATTTTTCTTTTCAAATGCTGGCGGTTCCCAATGTATCTGTGAGTTGTCCTCGAGAGCGCATAAGCGATCAGAAAGACTTTTTATTTCTGTTTCTAGGGTATGCAAATGCCTAGTAATACCCTTCATATTTTCTGTAATGGATTCCACCCATGGGGGAGTAGTCACTTCCACAAGTGACTCCTCTGCCTGACGGACCTTTTTCTCGGTCTTTTTTAAATTTTCTTTTTCCTCATTTTCTCAGGATCACTTTTACTAGATTCCTCACCACTGCTAATTTCACTGACAGCAATATCCTGAGGCCCAGGTTCCAGTGAGAGCAAGTATCCTTCAGCTTTCGCCAATAACTCCCGAATAGCTTTAATAGCTTGGATTTTTGTCATTTTTGGGTCTCTTCTAATACTCTCTTTACTGGTCTCAGTTGGCCCAGTGGAATCTACACTTTTTTGATCACTTTCATTTTTGTCTATATACTCCTCACTGAGAACAGAGTCAGGTATATCAAGGAGTCTTTGCATAGCCTCTATCACTTGGGATTCAGTTATATTCGAACCCATCTTTAGAGACCTTTCAGTTCTTACCTGTCCGCTCCGAAGTTCCCCGTACGGGCCGCCACCTGTTGCCGCCTGAAGCGCTCGGAGCACCGGAGCCGCGGGAAGAACTTCAGAAGCAAACTGGAGACAAACAGCTTTTTATTCTGATAACTTTTCTCTCTGGTTCTAACAACTAACTCACGCCAAACACACCCACTAAAATGGCCCTGACCCGATCAGCAATTTCGGCCAAGTCACTCCAGATCCCGCAACAAAATCCCGTGAGACTACGGGTGGCGACAATGGCCAAATCTCCACGGCTCATAGTCAACTGCAATTCAAGCCAATCCCCAAACAGGGCTCCTGCATATTTCTTTTTAAAAACCTGTTATGTTGCTAAAATAAGATACCATGCATTTCAAAGGGATATTTTACAGAATCTGAAGGTATGGAGAAATATCTGAAGAAGTATGAAGACCTGATTATTTGGTGTGTCATTGGAAGATGGTCCCCGGAGGATCCAAGTTTGAAAGATGACCATGTTCTTGCAAGTATAAGGACTCATAGCTCTGTTTAGAAAATTATTTGTCCTGAATAATCTCCAGTTATGACACTTAACTAACCTTGGATTTAACCCCCTGACTCCTTGCCCTAATAACGTGGATTTTCAGAAGCTGGAAAGAGTAGAGGGACCTAACCTCCAAGAAGAGATGATTCTAAAAGAAATAGTTTAGTAGAACCACTTTTCCAAAGGTGGGGAGGCTTGCAGTGCAATCTGAGTCTTGATGAACGTATGTGCCATTTTCCTGGATCATCAGCCCCTCCTGCCTTCCCTTGCAATTTCATGGTGATGACAACCCTCTAGTTTCTGTCCTTGTCATGCCTCTACCTGATCAGGTTTTCCTAAAACTCCCCTCCGATGATGCCACTCTTGGAAAGAGAGAGAGAGAGAGAGAGAAAGACTTGGCTTTCAAAGCCTGCTAGGGTGGCCCCACCCTACCTGGCCAGCGTTTCCCTTTGCTTCCTGACACACACACACCCTCTTCTCCAGGCACGTCTGTCTCCTTCACATCTCATAAACATGCCGTCCTTGTCTTGTTGATTCTGGGCATTTGTTCACGTTAGTCTGCAAGGCTGGAATGCAGTCTCAGGACTACATCATAGGGATTCTTGACTTTGTGCAATGAATGGGCCCCTGGCTGGTCGTCTGAATTGCGTGTGCTTGTGTGTAAAGCAAATCCCACTTCCACAATGCTGGGTGCTTAGCTTCACCAGGTTGTCTTCATTTGTGATTCATCTTTGATTGGCTGTGAGCCCAATCCTCAGTTTTACATTTTTCTGCCTCTTAGCCACTGCCAATCTATAAACCAACACTTAAATCCTCCAAGGAAGTTCCTTGAATAAAAGCATCATCTTTAATAGAAAGTGAGGAAGTCACCTTTGCATTAATTTTTTTTTTTTTCCTTAAAAGCTTGGATTATTGCCAACATGGTTTTCTTAAAATGGGGCCTACTTGTATGTATCAGATGACCTCTTTTCAATTTAGGATTCCAAGGTGGTATATACCAAAGCCATCTTTAAGATTTTATATCACCACATCCTCAGAGATTTATTTCTCTTTTCACTTCTGTTCTGTAGGCCTGAGCTTCAGTCAACCCATACATGTCCGATATATAACAGGGGGCTGCTCAGGGTTTTTTGTTTGTTTGCTTTTTTTTCTTGTGGTGAAAAAAGGCTTATGTGGCTGAACATTTTGGGGTTGATCATTAGCCCTTGGACTAAGACCTCTTGGCTATTGATAAAATAGGTCACTTTTTCCTCCTAAGACTTCGATCTGAATGAGGAGAAGGTGAGCAGTCTGGTGGAAAAGGATGTTCTGGCTTGACAGGTAGGTGATTCTTGGGACTAGTTCGGGAGTGCTAGTGATACCCAGGCTTCTGGCTTTGTTCCCTTGGAATAAGTTCTGGAATCTTCTGGGGATGGGAACTTTAAGAAGAGGGAAGGAAGAAACTCAGAGTGGTTCACTCTTTGCTGCCGCAGTGGCCCTGAGACGGCTGTGTCTTGTGACTCTGTGGGATGTGACTATAGCAGAGGTGACAGGCTTGTGGCTTTCAAGGCTTGGTTCTTTTGGAAGGCTTTACTCCTGGGACTCAACCACCATGATGGGAAGACACCCAAGCACCATGGGGATTGGCCACACATAGGAGTTCCTGCCGACACCCACTGAAGAGGACCCCACCTACCTGCCACAAACGTCTCAAGAGGATTCCAGCTCCCAGTCTTCAAGTCAGCTCCAGCACAGATCCTAGCTAAAGCCTTGGGCGTGAAGAGCACAGCCATCTGCTCCACGTACCCTTAGAAAATTTCTGACTCAGCTCATGGGCACACTAACATTTTATATGTATATAAATAAATACGATATGAAATATATATATATATGCATATATGTATATATTTTAATAATCTTTATTTTTGTATTGCTAAGCCTGGGGAGGTTTGTTACACAGCGATAGTAACTGCAACAGAGAGGTACTTCTCAGAGATGGACAGAAAGGATTTGAGTTTATGAATGAATTCTCCTGAGAATGAGATAGGCAGTTACAGGAGTATCTGGATTCTCTGAGCACCCCAAATTGTCCAGATCCTAATCTTATGATCTAAAAACCAAGAGGTCAGATGAGAAGAAAATAAGGACAATTTGTGAGTCCCACTGTGGCCCTAAACTCCTCGCCTAGAGTGGAGATGTGGATTGGTGCTGCATTTTTTTTTTTTTTTTTGTGGGGGGAGGCTGGATTGAACCCAGGGGTGCTTAACCACTGAGTGCCATCCCCAGCCCCTTTTATTTATTTATTTTTATTAGAGATAGGGTCTCGCTAAATTGCTGAGGGGCTCGCTAAGTTGCTGAGGCTGGCTTTGAACTTGTGATCCTCCTGCCTCAGCCTCCCAAGCTGCTGGGATTACGGTGTGTGCCACTGCACCCAGCTGTGGCTGCACTTTCAGTCATTTCCCACATGAGAGGGAGCCGGGAGGACCTGCTTGCCTTCTGCCTTCGCAGCCCAAGTGTGTTCCAGGCTGGAGACCTTAGAAACACTAATTGCGTCTATCATGTTTAGGGTGGAGCCAAAGAGGCTTGCAGGACTCATTCTTCATTGCTGGACAACCAGGGTAGTTAAAACCTTGCTACATAATGTAAAACTTTGTTCGACACCTGTGATCTTTCTGTAAAATTCTAAGTAGTTACAACAGTGAAAGAAAACAAATGTCTTCCACACATCCCTGTGGTGCCGATTTGCATGTCACTTTGTGCCTCCCTAACCAGGGAGGACTGTGTGTGTGTGTGGGGGGGGATGCAGATTATGTTGGGTGTGAGTGCAATAAAAGCCAAGGTCCTTTGTCTCCATTAAAGTCTTCTTGAAAATATTTGCTACCTGCACCTCAGATAGAACATTAATTCCAGGATAGATAAAGAACTAAAAAAATTTAACACCAAAAACCCCCACATAACCCAATTAATAAATGGGCAAAGGAATGGAACAGGCACTTCACAGAAGAAGAAATACGAGTGGTCAAAAATATATGAAAAATTATTCAACATCACTAGCAATTAGAGAAATGCAGATTAAAACTACACTGAGATTCCATCTCACTCCATTCAGAGTGGTAATGATCAAGAATACAAGTAACAATAAATGTTGGCGAGGATATAGGGAAAGAGGTTTACTCATACATTGCTTGGTGGGATTGCAAATTGGTGCAACCACTCTGGAAAACAGTATGGAAATACCTCAGAAAACTTGGAATGAAACCACCATTTGACCCAGTTATCCCACTTCTCAGTGTATACCCAAAGGACTTAAAATCAGCATACTACATTGATGCAACTACATCAATGTTTATAGCTGCTCAATTCATAATAGCTAAGTTATGGAACCAACCTAGATGCTCTTCAACAGATGAATGGATAAAGAAAATGTGGAATATTACTCAACCATAAAGAAGAATGAAATTATGGCATGTGCCAGTAAATGGATGGAACTGGAGACTACCATGCTAAGTGAAATAAATCAGTTCCCCCAAACCAAAGGCTGAATGTTCTCTCTGATATGCAGCTGCTAACACACAATAAGGGGGGAGGGTAGGGAAGAATAGAAGTACTTTGTATCAGACAAAGAAGAATGAAGGGAAGGGAGGAGAATGGGAATATAGGAAAGACAGAAGCACAAATTGGACATTACCTTTCTATATGTATATATGACTACATGACCATTGTAACTCCACTTCATGTACAACCAGAAGAACAGGAAGTACTCCATATGTGTATAATATGTCAAAATACATTCTACTGTCATGTATAACCAGTAAGAACAAATTTTTTAAAAAAGAGAATAAATAAATATTTGTTGAAGGAAAAAAAAAAAAGTCTTCTCCTTAACCACTCCCCAATGCATTATTTAGTGTGAAGTTGGGTTAGCATCATGAAATTGAACTCACCCCCCAAAAGGTGGCACCCCTCTTGGAGGGCTGGGAAAAGCATGTCAATCTTTAGGAGTTAGCTCAGGTGATACTTCTCCCACAGAATGGGACCCACCCCCTGTCATGTCCCTTGGCTTCTTATTTGTGCTCCCTGATGGACTATGAGCTCCTCCTGGTGCTGTCTTGAATCTTTGTAGCTTTAATACACACTCTGTTCTGCACACATCCTACTCAAGAGTTGTTTGCTGGGGGGAAAAAAAAGAAAGAAAATGGATTTCAGCATTTGAAGTATGTTTTCCAGAAGTTTCTTCCCTGCATATCCTTTATTTTTTGCATAATTGCAATCTTAGTCAATATACAATGTTGTTTCCTGCTTTGGCTTTTTTCTTTTTCTTTTTTTTTTAAAAAATATATCTTTATTGGTGTATTATAATTGTACATAATGGTTATATTCATTGTTACATAGTCATATACACACAATATAACAATATAATTTGGCCAGTATCATCCCCCAGTATTTCCCATTTCCCTCCCTTCTTCCTTACCCCGCCCTGCCCCCCTGCCTTTCTGCTATTCTACTAATGTCCCTTTGATTTTCATGAGATGCCCCCACCTTTTCCCTTTTATTCTGAAAAGAAAACATACAATCCTTGACTTTTTGAGTTTGGCTTCTTTCATTTAACATAATTTTCTCAAGTTCCATCCATTTTCTTGTAAACGACATAATTTTATTCTTATTTATGACTGAATAAAACTCTCTCTCTCTCTCTCTTTCTCTTTTTGTGTGTATTACATTTTCTGTATTCATTCATCCATTGATGGACACCTAGGCTGGTTCCATACTTGGCTATTGTGAATGGTACTATGGCTATTGTGAATGGGTACACATGTATTGCTATAGTGTGATGACTTTAATTCTTTAGGATATATACCAAGGAGTGGTATAGCTATGCTATATGGTGGTTCCATTCCTAGTCTTTTGAGAAACCTCCTTACTGATTCTCGTGATTTGTTGTACTAATTTTCAATCCCACCAACAGTGTAAAGGTGCTCCTTTTCCTTCACAACCTCTCCAGCTTTTATTATTGTTTGTATTCTTGATGACTGCCATTCTCAATGGCTTGAGATGATATCTCAGTGTAGCTTTGATTTTCATTTCCTTAATTGCTAAAGTTGTTGAACATTTTTTAATGTAGTTGTTGTCCATTTGCAGTTCCTCTTTTTTTTTTTTAAAATATTTATTTATTTGCTTTAGTTGTACACAATGCGTTTATTTGTACGTGGTGCTGAGGATCGAACCCGGGCCGCGCACGTGCTAGGCGAGCGCTCTGCTGCTGAGCCACAATCCCAGCCCCTGTAGTTCCTCTTTTTAAAAAAAATTTTTTCATTTGTAGGTGAACACAATACCTTTATTTTTTATTTATGTGGTGCTGAGGATCAAACCCAGGGCCTCACACATGCGAGAGGAGCTCTCTACCACTGAGCCATAGCCCCAGACCCTGTAGTTCCTCTTTTGAGAAGTGTCTGTTTAGTTCATTTGCCCATTTTTAAAATTGGGTTATTTTATTGATGTTAAATTTTTTGAGTGCTTTATATATTCTGGATATAAATTCTCTGTCAGAAGAGTATTAGCAAAGATTTTCTTCCATTCTGTAAGTTCTCTCTACATGTTCTTCATTGTTTCCATTGCTGCCCAGAAGGTTTTTAATTTGATACCATCTCATTTATTAGCTCTTGGCATTATTTCCTGAGCCTTAGGGGTCCTATTGAGAAAGTCGCTATCTGTGCCTAAAATAAAGCTGAGGTGTTGACCCTACATTTTTTTCCTCTGCAAGGTGTTGCTTGTGTTTGCTCACTGTGGTTTCAGATGCATTTTTCCTGTGGGGATACGATTCCAAACTTAAGTAATAACAGCAACAACAACGCCATTTATGACGCAGCTGCTACACGTGACGCAGCTTCATAACCAATCTTTCCAATTTTAAAGGTGGGGGGTGTCATTGCCTCTGTTTTACAGATTGAGAAACTGAGGCTTAAAGAGTCTGCCAACCACAACCCATGGATAGAGACTGGGTTAGTCCCTCTGATGTCCACATTCACAGTCTTGCTCATCTGTGTGCCTCTTGTCATTATTTTAAGTGATGTCACAGCACTCTTTTAGGTGGATGTGCCATAATTTGCTTAACCATTCCCTTATTTTGGTGACTCAGGGTGTTTACCGGTTTTTGATACTATAAACAATGAGGCAATGAATATCATTGTGCTGACCGGCTTTCCCCCTATTTTTGGATTATCACCTTGGAATGGAGTCCCAGAAGTGGAATTACTGGGTTAAAGGGTAGGACTGTGTTTATGGCTTTTCATACTCATTGCCAAATTGCTTTCCCAGAGGACTGGGTTGAGTGCAGCAGGCTCACTTTATAGGCCCAGGGGTGTCACCTCACTCCTCCAGCATGTCGGGTGACCCTCTAGCCACTAGAGGGTGTGAAAGGACACCACTCGAGCAGAGAGCCTGGCCCCCACTAGGAAATCCCCAAATTTGCTGGAGGAACCTTCAGCGTGGCCTAGGAGGGAGAGGAGGAGGATGCTTAATTAATTAGAAGCACAATGCAGAATGGATTGACTTTCCTGGATTTCTGCTAGAGGCAGGATGGCCACGGTGTGGACTCTGGCAGAGAGAGCACTAATCGAGGCCTCAGGCCCCGGGTGAGGTGGACCTTGCTGCCTCCTGCTTCATAACTGGGGTGACTGGACTCTCTGCCCTGTGCGCTTCTGTCTGAGGATGTCGAACCTCAAATCTCAACACCAGTTAGATGGGCAGCCACGGAGCTGTCCCTGTGTAGAGCGTGTGCCTTGCCCGTGTTTGTCTTCTCCACAACAGTGGCAGGAAGAGCACAGTAAACGATGGCAAAGAGATCCGATGAAATCAGAA
The DNA here is from genome assembly GCA_025594165.1 of Tamias sibiricus. Classification (NCBI taxonomy): domain Eukaryota; kingdom Metazoa; phylum Chordata; class Mammalia; order Rodentia; family Sciuridae; genus Tamias; species Tamias sibiricus. The sequence goes on along the minus strand of CM046660.1, from coordinate 34,353,403 downwards.
ACCCAGAGTGGACCTGGCGAGGTGGGCCCAGAGCATGACACAGGTTCCCGGTCCCCACGGATGGTTTGCTAAAGGAGGGATGTTGGCTGTTTAACTCCAAGACGTTCAAGATGGACAGACACTCAAGAGATCAGCTTGTCCACATTCCTGAGAAAAAGCAGAGGCCCTGACAGTTATAATGATGGCAAGGCCACCATTTCCAAATTTTTTTTTTTTCAACCAACATTTGTCGAGCATTTATAATGTACTGGTCTCTGTGTTAGGTACCAGGTAAAGTCCCTTTGTACTGGGAGATGAGCCACACGCATGAAGCGTGAAGCAAGGGGTGCGTGCCCTCTGAACAACGAGGAGGGCGAACAAGTTGGGAAAGCTGGACTTGCCTCAGACATTCCTGGAGAAACATTTCTTAAAATATATTCCCTGGAGTATTATTTCAACTGTGATTTAGCAGATGCTCAACATCTGTTGGTAGCTTTTTCAGTTAACTATTGCTAGGTTAATGCTGAGTAACAACTAGCCCCAAATTCAGTCACTAAAACTCACATTATTATTTTCTTGGTATGTGCACAGGCCTGTGGAGTAGCTGAGGTGCCTCTCTCCCTGCTGGGACCAGAAGGCTCCCTGGGCATGGTCTTCTTACAGAGAGGGAAAAGCAGGAGGAGAAGCTTACCTGCATGAACCTTAGAAGATTTCTCCCCATGTCTATTGGTTCAACCTGTGATTTTTCAACTTTGCAATGTTGTGAAAGCAATATCTGTTCAGTAGAAATCATACTTAAAATTTTGAATTTTGATCTACTGGACTGGTGATATGTGGCACAGAACAGGTAGCTACAGAACCACAATAGTAAGAAAAATAAAAAATAAAAAAAAGATATTCTACAATGTACTGTGTAATTAGTGTTTTAAAATATAGGTTCAATAGATTATGCAAGATGTTTAATGATTCATTATAAAGCAGGTTTTGTGTTAGAGGGCTTTGTTCAGTGCATGTGCTCTGAGCATGGTTGAGGTAGACGAGGCCAGGCTAGGATGCTCAGTAGGTTAGGTGTATTTAGCACATTTTTGGCTTAGAATGTTTTCGGCTTATAATGGGGCTACTCGGTGGTAACCCCATTGTAAGTTGAGAAGCATTTGCATTTCAAGTCTTTCCTGACATCATCATGTCGCTATCAACCCATTGGCCAGACCAAGTCACATGGCTATACCCAATGTACTTGAAGCAGGGAAATACACTTTCTACTGGGACGACCTGCATAGTCACAGCCAGGAGTACAGGGAAGGGTAGAGAACTAGGGGCAATAGTGCCATCTGCTGCAGTGGTCATATTAGTGTAGGTGCATTTATTGTAGGACTTTCCAGAGCCTTGGTAAATAATTCAACCAAAGCCCTCACTTTAAAAGAAGGAAATTGAAGCCCAGAGGTTATAAAGTAATTTGATCAGGATTTATAGTAGCCACTTAGTAGCAGTCCTGTAGCCACCCCCCAGACCCTGGGACTGCCAGGCTAGGACTTTTCCCCTCACTCCACACTGCAAATATGCCTTGGCCAACCTGAGCAGGGGTAGACCCCCGGCAGTGCATGCTTACAGGAGAGCTATGTGGCTGCATAGAGAGAGGGCTAAGCAGTGCTCCAGGGACCTGCAGAAACGGGACTCTCTCAGTGGGGCAGGGAAACCAGTCAGACTCAGTCTTGTGCAGAACTGTCAAGTGGGTGACATTAAGATCTCACACTGTGGTGTCAGACTGTCTCTCGGTAACTTTGGGCAAGTTATTTCACCTTGCTAAGCCTCAGTTTCCTCATTTGTAAAATAAAGGAGGCAGATAGATCTATGGCATAAGGTAGTTGAGATAATACTTGTAAAGTACTTAAAAAAGGAGCAGGAATATAATAAGCCTTTAACATAAGTTAGCAATTATTATTATTATTGCATTATTATGTCTGCGTCTTCTACCATCACTTTCCCTGATTCTGGGGTTTTCTACCCCACCCATTCCCTTTTCAATGCCCCACTCATGTTATTAGTTGGTTGGCAGGTCACACCCACCAATAGGCATCAGAATAATAAGTATTGCTTAATATTATAAAGGGGGACAGGACCCTGGAAAAATTCAAGGTGCAAAGGTGGGGCTCTTTTTGTAAATGGGAATCTTGCCTGACACCATATCAGATCTCACTCTCTGGTTGACCATCTGTCTCTTCAGATGCTTGGGTGGAAATGGGTTGAGTTTGACCGGGTTGAGTAATTCCTGTAAAACCGTGGTTCTCAACCCTGGCTGCATACTAGGATCGCCATGGAAGATTTAAAACAACAACAGAACAAGCCCTGATGCCTGACTCCACCCAGACCAATGAACTCAGACTCTCTGGGTGAGAACTGAGCCTGGGTATGGCTTAAAGGCCCTGAAGGTGATTCCAATACAACCAGATTTGCCAACCACTGAGCTAACTATGGGATGGGTGTGCAGGAGACTGCGGAGCCAGATGCAAGTGGGTTTGTAGTCCTAGCCCTGCCGTTCATTATCCATATGACCTTGAGCAAGTGATTTCATCTCTCTGAGCCTGTTTTCTTCCCTCTGAATTGGGAATAACAATCATCACTTTGCTGAGATTTTGTAAGAAGCAAATGAAAACCAATGCAACGTGATGCTTCCTGTGGCTGGTGTGGGGAAAGGGCTCATGAACACATGTTAATTAAACAAAGATGACGGTCAGTGACACCAGCAATTGGGAACTGGGTCCATAAGATCTAACCCCAGGCCAGGAGCCATTTGGCCTCCTCCCTGTTTGGGGTCCTTGGCCTCTATGATCATAGGACTAAATTCTTTCCCAGAAGAGTGACTGAGGCTTGAAGGGGGATTGGCTCCAAGGCTGTTTGGTCTATTTACTGATCAAAAGCACCAGTCTGGGCAAAGGCTGAAATCCTGTCCTTCTTCTGATTGCCAATTCTTTTATCCACAGGACTGAGCCAGCCTGGGTGTGTGTGTTTGTGTGTGGGGGCACCTTTTTTAAACAGTCCTCCCAGACTGGGTGTCTTATTTCACACACAAAAAAATCTATATAGGCTAGCTCAAGCCCTACCTGCTCCCCTTTAGGCTGAGGATAAAGATGCCAAGGAGGAGATGGTGCTGCCCATGTGCCCACTGGCCATTCTGTCCCTTATCACATCAGCTGACAGCCCAGTGGGGAAGAAGGCTGAGATGCGGTAAGGAAGGATGGGACAGAGGTGTCAGGCCAGATCCACACGCTGGTCTCATAGATTCCTCCAGGTGGAAGAGGTCTGAATTCTGGCCAGGTTCACACTTAGCTTGTGACAGCATTCGTACTTTTGTTCTGAAAATTTATTAATAACTCAGGATATTGGATGAAACATTTGCTCCTAATAGCTTCCTACTCCAAGGCAGAGGGCTGGGAAGCAAATCTGAAGTTCACCACTTTAAATCGCTTCCATCTCAGCAGTGAAGAAACTCTTTTTTAAAAAACTCCTGCTCCCTGCAATACTTTCTCCCTCCGTCTTCTGCTCAGCACCACCAGACTGGAAGATTCTGTAGACTCGACTCTTTGTAGTTTGTATTATGGAAACAATAGGTCTACTGAAATGTGTTCTGAGATGCTGATACGTCCCCCCCCCCCCCCCCCTGGGGCTTGCATGAGAATCCTGGCGTGACTCATGGAATCCTCTGGACCATTCCTTTAGATGTCTAGACGTGGCAGCATCCAGACTGAAGGCAGGTCCTTTGAACCCAGTCTGTAATCTGTCCACACTAATGGTAAAGCAAACAAAGGAATTAATGTTAACAAATTAGTTTTGAAAACAACGAATAGAATCCGAAGTTTCAAAGTGTAGTTTCCCCATCAGGAGTGGGTGAAAATTAAAATTTGGAAACAGTAAGTCAAAATATGTTTCTGGTAAGTTGGGCTGACAATACATTTCTTTTTCTTTTTCTTTTTTCTTTTTTTGAGTGAGAGTGATAAGCCACATTGACAATACATTTTTTTTTTTTTTTCGTACCCACCTTTTCAAAAACAAGAGAAAGATTTGACTGAAGGGTCATGTAAGTGTTAGCTGTTTGGATCAGGGATACTTAGGGAGTTCAGAGATCCTTGGAGAACCCAAGGGATGAGTAATCGACCATGTGAACCACCTATTTTTGCAAGAAAAATTTTGCATGTATGCACATATCTGATTTTCCTTAGGGAAAGAGTATGGAACTTTCTCAACAGTGTGTGTGACTCAAAAATGATTTAAAACCAATACTGTAGGCTGACCTTTTATGCCATTTGCTACTGAGAAGAACAAAGTAATAATATCGGAGTCCAAGTGCCACCTAGACTCTACAGCTCTCTTTCCATGTCGTGGGAACCCAGAGAAGACATAAAAGAAAGTCTTCCAGTGGAGGGAAGATTAAGAAAAGACCCCATTTTCCCAATGAAGGGCCTTGTATTTCACCTTGGGGTTTATATCTCCAATTGAAAAGAGAGAGAGAGGGAGAGAGAGAGAGAGAGAGAGAAGGAGAGAGGGAGAGAGAGAGAGAGGAATTTTTCCTTCTCATAGAGGCACTGCTGCTTAAACAGAGGGTAGAAACTCCATCCCTTTCAAAGTGATGAAGTGAGATTGCTCAGACAAATGCTTTCAAAGTCTTGAACCTGTGAGGTTTTGCTCTGAGTTCAGGAAATAACAGGATATAAATCTGCCTGAATCATCTCAGCTCACGCAAATTCAATGCCGGGCCATAGTGGCTCTGGCAACATCTTGTTCTTTTTGTGTAATGACTTTTGATGCTGTGGATTTAGATGGATTAGGCCATTTAGGGGAAAGAGGGGAATATTAATATACAAAATTGTTAAATGTCAAATGAAATCCCTTAATATAATGTGTGTATTTAAGACGAGTATGCAGGCACTTTGAAAACACTTCTAGCACCAGCTCAAACATTTAAGAAATCCATTTTGCAAGTTCAAACAAATAATCCTCCACCAATTATGCTGTACCTGTGTGAGTCTGATGGGTAATTCTGCAGTCTCGGCCGAGAGTGAAGGGCCCGTTCTCTTATTGTTGTTGGTGGCATGGGCACACCTAATTCTTCATGCAACTGGCTGAATGCTTAAATCCCACAGATAAGGAAGGGGACAGCTTGCAGCCAAGCCCTGGTTTTCATATTTCCCACAAATTAATTACCTAAGTGATTGATTTTACTTGTTTTAAAGGCCACTGTGTATTAGAAGATCTAGTCAGTCCCCACCCTGAAGGTCCCTACATTTTGGTCTTTTAAGTGCTTGCCAAATAATTGGCTGGAACTTGGAATGCTTCAGGGGTTGAGCACCATTGAGAGAAGTCAAACAATAGTAATAATGAGAGTATATTAACTCATTTCATATTATATTTTACAACTCCAGTGCAGGCTGGAGGCATGACCACTGTGGTACTCCTCTACAGACAATCATAAGGACCATGGGACACACAAGGGAAAAGACCCTGGGCCTCATGAAGATGGAGTGGTGGGGTATGATGAGGGCAGGCATCAGGCAGCTGATAGCATTTGGATCGGGCTGTGATTGACGTGTAAGTTTTAAAAACCAGCTTCATTCCCATTGTAGATATTGGCTGACTCTAATGATCTCCTTCTAAAAGCAACAGAACAGAACTGCTTCAGAAACAATTTACAAAACAGAAGCGAGAAAAACACCGCTCACACTTCCATACCCCACAGTCAGGTTTTGTTGGCATTTTGTAACACTTTTTGCCAGCTTCTCTCCTGAGTGTTGGGTGGCTTGTCCGTGGCTATCATCACAAAGTATGTTGTCATACTGAATACACATGATTGCATTTATTTTTAAAAGAAATTATTAATTGGAAGCTTGTTTCCACATTGTGATAAGAATGAGCAGATTCAAACTAGGTGGAGATGGGGAATGAGCCTTTTGGGGAGGGAGAGGGAAGATGAAGGCTTTTGTGGGCTGGCACCCTGGCGGGCGGATGCCCACTGTGGCTGTGTCTTGGGTTTTCTGGATGGCCTGGGATGCCTGGCTGAGGAGCTGGGGTTCTGTCATGTAGGTGGTGGAGAGCCGCTGGAGGTTCTGGGTCAGAGGGTGACGCGATTAGCATTGGATTCTCTCTAGGGCTGGCTTTGGAAATTCTGGGATTCCCTGGGGGCACTTGGGAAATTTGGTGTTTCTTGCAGAGATGAGTAAGCGATTCATTAATCAATATACAGAAAAAAATCATTAGCTAGCATCTGAATAAAAACATTCACATATTTTGTAAGTACTGCTTGGTGTTAGTTAAAGGGGGAGACCTGTCTGTGATAAGGCTGTTTTAGGGGTGTCACGCCTGTCATTTGATCTCAGCGGTCTGTCAGAACTTTGCCTGTGCTTGTGCTGATCTTTTGCTGTTCACAGATGGCAAATAGGCTTTGATATATCTATTGCTGCCAGTGGCCAACGACAAATGTCCCATGGACTGTGCTGAGAAGGATTCTGAGGGTGTGTCTGGACTTAGCAGGAAAGAGGCCATGGATGTGGGAGCAAGAGCACCAGCATGCCTGCCATCGATCTGACATCCTAATCTCCTCAGGTGCTCACTGGAGATGTCTCATGTCCCATCTTAACGTGGCCCAAACTGATAAAGTGGAGCCAAATCAAACGGGTTCAAAGAAAGAAGCAGATGGAAGAAAATCCACACTGACCAATGCATCTACAAAGTACTTGATCCATCCATCTTCTTGTCTGTCCACCTCTAACCATCTACCAGTCTGCATTGTGCATCTACGGTGGGCCAGGCAATGTACCAGTCCTGGAGACAAAGAAATGATCTTGTCTCCAGAACTCAGAACCCAGTAGGAGAGCTTCTGAGAGATGGAGAAATAGAAAACTGTGTTCCGAGCTAGGCCCAGATCATGGCCTGACCAGATCATGGCAGGAATGGAAGTGGGGGCCAACGTGGGTCCGGGGTTTTACTCTGAGGGGCTGACAGTTCCATGCATCCCCAGCACCTAGCATAATGCCTGGCCCATAGTAGGTGTGTAGTCTATTTTTGTTGCATGAACAAGGTATCCAAGGAGTAGAAGAAACTTCTAGAGGTCATTTAGTCCATCCACCTGCCTCTGGGCTGAGCCACACCTAAATCATCCCAAGTGCTATTTTGGGTGCAGTTATTCTTAGCTGGCTCCTCTGACAGCTGGAGAGAATCAGAGAGGCAACCTCTCTCCGGGGCTTTCGTGCAACAGGCCACATTCAGGAGGAGCTCTGTTTGGTGGAAACAAGAGCTGGGAAGAGAGAGAGAGAGAGAGAGAGAGAGAGAGAGAGAGAGAGAGAGAGAGAGAGGCAAGTGGGTTCCAGGCCTGAAGCTTGGCTGGAGGTAATTGGGAGGAGGGCAGGAGGTGAAGCTGACAAGTGTCTCTTCAGGAGAGGCTTGGGCACTTTGCAACTGAGACTCCTTAGGGACTAGGCCACTGCTGGACTCCTAGCCTGAGGAGGAATTCTCATGAGTCCCCCTTGATGAGCAGCCCACATTAGGGCACAGTCTCCTGAAGCTTGCAGAGGACCTAGGAAGGACATCTTCCACATCCACTCAGTCCCTCTGCTCCCTCCCCCATCCCTGCTAGTAACTTCGGTGAAATAGGAGTTTGTGGCTATAGCTCCCTAAGGAGATCTTTTCTCTCAGGGCCTATTTTTTCCAGGGTATTTCGCAGTGGCTGGAGCGAGTCGGGGCCTAACACAGTCAGGCCGTACCAGGAGCCAGAGCCCAGAGTATTATAATCTCATGGGAAGATAGGAAGAAATGATTAGTGCGTGTTGAATGGCCCTGCTGTGAGCATTCTGAGCTGGACTGGTCCTGGGACAAAATCAAGGGCAAGTTCTAATCTCATTTTCAGGTAGGGGAAGGGTAGAGAAGGCACTTTCTGGGGCAGCCTCTTGAAAAGCAGGCATAAACAGGGAACAATGGTACCATTCCTTTCTGACCTGCTCAACCTGGTGCTTGATACGAAAGGGGTGTGTGTGTGTGTGTGTCAGAGAGAGAGAGAAAAAGAGAGAGAGAGACTAAGTATAAACTTGTGAGCCCTCTTAGGAAGCTAATGCTTGCTCCCAAATCCCCCCTCCCCATTGGGGATGGATTTGCCCCTTGTTTTCTTATAAAAACCGGTGTTTTCTAAATGCAATACAAACAGTGGATCAGCAGAGCCACCCCTGAGCTTCAGGGCCCCTCCCCAGCCGCCCCATCCCTACCCATGCTCCTCTCCGCCCCACCCGGTGCCACTCAAAACTTCTTAACTAAAAATAAAAGTTATGGAACAAGATCAGGGAGACTTCTTCTGACCCAGAGAGAGTAGGGGACACAGGGATGATGGTTGGCTGAAGCCCCACAGCCTGAGAGGGTGGAAAAGAAGAAACAGCTGGCAGTGAATTTGGCAGACATGATTGAACTGTGCCCATGTACCTAGAATTAGGGCATGACCTGTAGATGCCTTAGAGAAGAGATGCTGTCCCTGCCCACAAGGGACTTCCAAGGCCCTGCTCACCTCCCTGCATCTCCATCAGCAGAAGGACTTGGAAGACAGCTACATGCCGTTTCTTGAATGATGATGCTAGGGAATCTGAAGGGCTCCGAGGTGAGCTTTTCTGGAGCTCCCGGAGTCTCTGCACCAACCTGCTCTTCTCCAAACTCCCCACTGAGGACGTTGAGCTGGTTACATTCATCCTCCTTTCCTTGCTCTTGAATGACACTGAACAGGTCCTGGTTGTGCCCCTCACTTTCCCTGTGACTGTGCAAAAATTGCTTACCCTCTTTGGGTTCAGTTTCTTCATTGGTATTAGGTTGAAGAGACAGCTGTCTCCTTTCCTAGGTCAAAGGTGACCTAATACCAGCAACTTCATATGTTCAACTTAACAAAACGAAGGGGGCTATCTACTTTCTAAAGGCCCTCTGTCTCTGATATTTAGAATCCTCCAATAATTTACACTTCCCCTCTCCTCTGCCCTCAGTGAGGTGAGTTCACCACTAGTAATCACTCAGCTGTCAGCACACCTAAGGGGCGTGTGCTGTCATCATAGGTTTAACCCCTTAAGTCCCACGTTTTTAATTTTGTGAATAGAATGAATATCCAAACATTATTTCCAAGTGACCCTTAGTCGTACGCATGTTGCTCAGTTTAAGTTTTTATAGGTGTTTTCCATCCAGAGCCTTGGGACAAAATGAGTTAAGACCAAGTCCCTTCCTAGATGAGTGGCTGCTTCTCTTTTCTGGATCCAAAACAGCCTTAGCATGCTCCTGCCTGTTGAAGAACATCTCACCCTTCACCGCCAGCGCCCTGTTCACCTGCCATCAGTGCCTTCTCTGGCTCTCTCAGTCAGAAATAATTTCTCCTTCCTTCACGGTCCAAGAGTCCTTCTAGTATTTTTAGCAACACTTTTTTTCTTACTTTGAGTGTAAACATGCTTATTGTGGAATATTTGGAGATGGAAAAAAATACAAAGAAGGAGTGTGGGATCCCACATCATCCAGTGTCAATATTTGATACATTTCTTTCCAGTGTCTTCTTGATGCATACATTAAATGTATGTGTTTGTTTGTTTTTTGTTCTTTTTTTTTTTGTTGTTGTTGTTGTTGTTTTTTATTTCCTAAAAAAAAAAAAAAAAAAAAAAAAAAAATGCCAAAAGCCCTTTGGAGTGATTGCATTTGGAGCCCGCATTTTTCATTCCTTCCTAAAGCTACATGCTTTGGCATGTGACCTTGTAGATCCTCCATTAAAAGGGTGGGGTATATTCCCCCTGCCCTTAACTTTGGGTTTGTCCGTGTTCCTTGCCTTGGCCAATGAATTTTTATAGTTTGTTTACTCTGTCAATGTATAATAGCGTCACTGTAGTGTTGATGTAGGTGAATTATAGTGACCCGTTCTTCAAGCTGACTCATGGATTGGGAGCATCTAAGAGTGTGGGGTGGATCTTACTCATCACTTTTCCATAGAATCATTGGCAAAGAGCAGATGCTCAATAGGATATCAGACTAGTTATTAGTATTAGTTATCTCTGGTTTTCTACTAAGTTACACCTCAACTAGTGGTCATAGCATTAAATATTTATTATGAGACAGTTTCTGTGGAGTGGGAATTCGGGGTAGCTTAGCAGAGTTCTCTAACTCAGGGTCTTTGATATCTTTGATACCGGTGCTATAGCTGGGGCCACTATCATCTCAAGGCACAAGTGTAAAAATCCACTTCCAATCCTACTCAGGAGGTTGTTGGTAGGACTGAGCACCTTGCAGGCTGTTGTCCTGACAGCTGATGGCTGGAGGTGTCCTCTCCACGCAGTAGTTCTTAACAGCAACTGGCCTCCATAGGAGTCCCTAAGCAGGGCAGCAAAGGAAGGTGAACAAGGCAGGTGCCAGAATCTTTTTGAAACCTGACCTTGGAAAGGGCCTCCATATTCTGTTCATTAGAAGAGAGTCACCAGGTCCAGCCTACTTCAAGGGGAGGGGATGAGGAAGGGCATGAATTTGAGAAGGGAGGTGCATTGGGAGCCATGTTAGAAGGTGCCTGGCATGCTCACAGAGCTTATGTAACTTGGTGGAGCTTAACATCCAATTTATTGTTTAATTATTTGATAGTGAGAAAGAGAAATGAATGGGAGCCATCTTGGATGATTCACATACCTGGATACCTGGGCTATGAAGAGTCGACACCCACAAACCAATGCATTAGACCGGGGTTCTTCAGTGAGAGTCTACGTGTGTATAACTCTGTGTCGTTGTGTCTTTGAGGTCTGGAGAGCTTTCATCAAATTCTCTTAGGGTTCCTTGACCTCTCAAAGGGCATTATCCTCCAGGGTTGAAATAAAGGGTGGGATGAAGTAGGGTGGGGAGGCTACAATAGGACTCTGCCCTAATTCATTTTGGTTTTATGTCAGGGGGACCTTCTGTCCTGCTTGACACAGCCTGGTCAGCCCAGGATCAGCTCCTCCAGGAAGCCATGCCTGATTGGGTGCCTGGACCACTCAAGTCCTCCCCAGCAGGTCTGTGGACTCCACCCCAGCTCACTGCTCTAGGAGGAACACCGGGTGGTTTTACGTGTGTGTACCCATTTCCCTGCCAGCACCTCTTGAGGCACCCCCTCCCCATCCCCCTGATGTCCTACTGTAAGGTGGGAAAAAATTGGCTTTGAAATAACACCGTCCTGGGTCTGAATTCTGACTTCACCTCTTGGGTGTTGTGTGATGGAGGAAAGGCAGAAACCTCTTCAGACCTGAGGGTGCCTGTCTCCCACCTGCCTCCCTGGGTAGCTACCTGGAGGATGGAGAGAGACATAGACACGAGCAGGTACTCTGCACACGGTGGATGCTGAGTAAGTGGAAGTCTCCTTAACTCCGAAGCCTCTCTTCCTCACCTCTAAAGTGGAAGGATCACTTCTACCTTTAGGGGGTAAGGCGCAAGGACATTGCATGATCAGACTTACCCAGACTAGGACAGCATCCCCCCACCTCTGGCCAGCAGAGAGCCGTGCCCAGCGGGAGCCCTGCTGACATCTCTGGGGTGATCATGCCTTGTGAGTTTCTAGCCGCTGTTGAGCCCTTTGAGGTTTGAGTTACATTTTCACTTGGCAGAGTTTAGTTCTCTGATTCAAAGAGAAAAGCTGTCAGAGAGGGCTAGGAAGAGAAAAGGGAGGGGTGTAAAAAAAAAAAAAAAAGTCTCCTGCAGCTTCTCGGACTTGGAATGGCTCTGTGGAGACTGGGCGGGATGCATGCAAATCAGAAACACATGCATGAGGCTTCTCTCCTAGCACACGCGGGCTCTGGAATGAAGGCGCCAAGGCCCTTGACATGCCGTCTCAGGACTAGCCTGGCTTGAGCTGGCAAGGAGGACAAGAGTCGGAGCCTGCACCTGTGTCCTCTCGTCCTGTCCTGGGTGAAAGGGGAGATAGGAGCAGTTGCTGGTTCTATGGCTCTACTTTTGGACTCTGTAAGGTCTTGAGACCTTGAGACCCCCCCCTTGAACAGGAGGCCAAGGGAAGCTTTATCGGGGGATTGTCTGTCGGGGGATTGTCTGTCGGTGCAGGACAGTGCAAAGAGCGTGGGCTTTGATGTGAGAGAAACTTGGGTTAGCATTCTGTTGGAGTCCCTTACTAGCTGCATGACTTTGGATAAGTGACTTAAGCTCTCTGGGCCTGTGTCTTCTCATCCAAAACATGAGGACCATGATCGCTATGGCAACAGGATCTTGGGAGGATGAAACCCAAATTTTTGCACTTTGTTCTTTTATTGCATGATGGGTTGATTTGATTCCCTTATACTTCTTTTCTTTCTAGGAAGGAAATAAGACAGCCTTTATAAAAGAGATGTAGTATCTTAAAGAAATCATGGCAAAAATAAATTAAGCATTGAACAGAAATAGGAAGCTAGGGCCATGTTAGTACACAAACATACACAGCTTGGAGCCTACCACAATTATTAAAATTTGTTGGTAAACTGACAGCAGTGGCACACACCTGTAATCCCAGCAAGGAAGGAGGCTGAGGCAGGAGGATTGCAAGCTCAAGGCCAGTCTCAGCAACTTAGTGAGACCCTTTCTCAAACTAAAAACTAAAAAAGCTGGGGATGTAGTTCAGTTATTAAACACCCCTGGGTTCAATCCCCAGTGGCAGAAAAAAAAAAAAAAAAAAAAAAAAAAGGGAAAGAAAGAAACAAAAATCAGCTGGTAAGTTGTTCTCTCAGCTTCTGATTGGCCTAAATAAAGCAGAAAACATCATTTGTAAGATTCATGTTATCTATTTAAAGATAAAATGCTCTCAGGAGAGCAGCTTTTCTTGACATGGGCCGTAACTATTGTCCCAGGCACCCTCCCTTAGGGGTCACAGACTGGGAATAAGTGGATGGTGCTTCTTATACTGGCTGTTGGTGGACGGAGCTGCAGAAGGACACAAGGCACCTACCTTGGGTCCTGGTGTATAGTGGGTGTTGCATGTAGCATGGGAGCAACCTTCTCATTGCAGGACAGGGGTTGGGGCCTAGTACCTTTTAACCCCCAGCTTTGACCCATGGCTTGATTGCACCTCCTGCAAACCCAGCCTGCTCTGATGTCAGATGTTTTTGTGGGGGGCACCTGTCAGTGGCTCTGAGCCGGAGACCATGCAGACTCATCCATCAGCTGCCCAAACCCTCCTGCTGGAACAGCATGCTCAGCTCAGCTCGGTGACATTTCCCCTCCCTGGGTTCTGTCCCGAGTGAGCTTTCTCTACTCACTTGAGCATAGCTCCCTCCCGCCCCTCTCTCTTTGTTTTTCCTTCCTGGGCGAATGAAAGGCCGAGTAAATGAAAGTTTCCATTCTGATGGGAAAACTCACTCTGGCCTTGTAATGAGCTAGCATAATTGATTTGTGGGTGAAAACCGAGGCTGTGGAATTGATGCTTGGTGTCAAAACAGTCCAGATCACTTTGGTACTAATTCATTGTCGCTGGAGGGAAGCCGTGAGCAGGGAGCCCAGTGAGGAAGGAGCGGGCTGAGTGGAAACGTGAACAGATTAGACTGTGTGAGCTCCCCAGCGCAGCGTGGCCCTGCGGGATCCGATTTCAGTGCTCTGGATCGAAGGCTCTGGCTGATATTTTTCTTTCTCCCCTTTCTCATGGGGGCAGAGAGAACTTGGCAATTGCCCCGTTGCAGCTTCTGTTTGAACGTGGCTATTAATTTAATCTGGAGCTCTGTTACTCTCTAAATATTTAGGGGTTTGGCTGAGGCCTTTGTGTTCTGACGACACGATCGACAGTGAAAAATGGAATTGGAATGTTGCTCCTCATATCAGAGAGGCGCAGGGTTCTTGGGCTCCTTCCTCCCACCCCACCCCTCCCCCTGCTTCCAGGCCCCCCTCTTCCAACTGCAGCGTCTGATGAGCATGAAAAGATATTTCAACATATGTGGACAGAGGCCACGGGGTGGGGGAGAAAGAGGATATACTTTAGAATCACATAGATCCACAGGGGCTTGTTCAAATCCTGCTTCCTTCCCCATGAGCCATGCAAATCTGGGTAGAGTGTTCAAGAGCTCCTTCGCCTTGTCTGTGAAATGGGGCTCTGCACACCTCGGTGGAGCTGGGATGGAGATCACAGGACTTCTATGTAAAGTGACTACCATCAACATTCTATGACCATGTCTTTAGTGTAAAGCAACTTACTCCCAAGGTGGTCCTGGAAAACTCCCAGAGGGCCTCGGGAGGCTGAGTCAGGAGGATCACCAGTTCAAAGCAGAAACATGGCAATCTGTGAGCAAGGAAACAAACCCTCATCAGATGCTGGATCCTTTGCCTTGATTTTGGAATTCTCACCCTATAGAACTGAGAGAAGTGACTTTCTGTGGTCTATAAGCTATCTATTCTATGGCGTTCTGTTACAGTCACCCATGCGGTCAAAGTCAGTAGCTCAATCTACAGACAAGGAAACCGAGGCATAATGAAGATACCTGTCTACATTCCCTGGTATACAAGGAGGGTGGGGAAGGCCAACCTCAGGCCACCAGGGAGAACCTGGGCACCTGAAGGTGAGGCCCCAGATGATAGGTTGGAGAATGTCCTCATCTGCTTCAGGAAGAAGGTTAGGAAACTGTCCAGCATTCTTGGGGCTGGACCCCTACATCCATCAGCCCTTGGAAGTACCTGCCCATCTTTCCCACATCCCCAACAGCAGGCACAAAAGAAGAGTCTGTGGTCACAGAGGTAAGGCAGGGTCGACAAGGTGCCCGCACTGGATGGACCCACACTTCTTGGGCCCAAAGAGCATTCTAAGAATTTCTAGTAAGTTGGTGGCTTCAAAGTGGCATGACTGTCTATTTTGATGAGTAGAAATGTATGCCTCCAGCTTTGCTTTCTCTATTTCTTCTTTTGACTCCTCTGAATTTTCTCTCTTTTTTCTTCTTTTCCTCCTTTACATTCCATTCCTCTTCTACTTGTGGGTTCTCTTTCCCATTTTCCTCCTTCTTATCTTTTTATGGATCTCAAAAGAGTTGTCTTTTTTTTTTTTTTTTTTTTTTTTTTTTGGTACCGGGGATTGAACTCAGGGGCACTCAACCACTGGGCCACATCCCCAGCCCTTTTTTGTATTTTATTAGAGACAGGGTCTCACTGAGTTGCTAAGTGCCTCGCCATTGCTGAGGCTGGCTTTGAACTCGCAATCCTCCTGCCTCAGCCTCCCAAGTGCTGGGATTACGGGTGTGCGCCACCATGCCCAACAAGTTGTTTTTTATACACATTTGAATACAAACACATATGTAGTGGTATGCATATGATATGAGAGTTAAATAGTATATATGTGTGCATTTGTTACATACATACATGTATATGCACAGACATATACAACCATGTGCCACATAATTATGGTCAGACTTAAGCTGCCAATATGACAATGAGCACATGAGATCATATGACCAGGTAATGTTGTAAACTTCTTAGTATATATACCAACCGCCTGTGTTGCTCACACAATGATGAAATTGCTTAACCATGGTTAATTTCTCAGAACTTATCTCCATTGTAAAGCAACACACAAAAATCAGGGCAATTACATTTCTAACCTGGGATCAAAGTCTGGCCAGGCCCTTGCTAGGAGACCCACAGAGTAAGCTGCAGAACAGAATGTAGAATTACAATTCCACAAAAGCACAGGCTTTTAGTGTAGGAGACCACTTGGACTAGAATTTTCTTTCTGATACTAAGTTGCTATGTGGCACTGGGAAAATGACCATCACTCTCCCTTTCTTCTTCCTGTGGGTAATGAAACCTACAATGTTATCTGGAAGTCTAACAATGCTCAAGTGAGAGAGGAGTGTTAGAAAAACACCTACATGAGAGATTATTTTAATAACTTGTTGTTTTACTCACCTCCCAACCCCCATTTAAACAACTGCAGAACAAGTGCATGTGTAAGGCTGGGGACAGAGAGGGAGGGGAGGAGGAGGGAGCAGGGCAACTTCATAAAAAAGGAGAGGTTTTTTTTTTTTTTTTTTTTTTTTTTTTTTTTTTTTTTGCAGTTCCTGTTGGATTGCTCACCCTTGCTAAGGGAATATTCCTTAATTTTTTAAAACTCATACCCAACCAAACATTTGTCTAATTTAGTACTTTGCATAATTAAAGCATATTTCTTTTCTCTGAGTCTAACACTAGTTTGCAGCTGGGTGTGCTTCGTCTAGTTCCTCCCTGCTGGAGGTGTGCATCTGAGAACTGATCCTGAAGTGTCCTGTGACCGGGGTCCACTGGTCACCTCGTCCCACCCTCAGTTTCCCCTTCTCTGAGACGAGGAGTAAGAAGCCTCCTCAGTGCCTCCCTGTCCTGTGCTGGGGGAATGAAGCCCCTGAGTCCCCTGTGCCTCCTTCCTAAAGGGCTGCCTGGCCGGGGGCTCTCAGATCAGGCTGGGAAGAGGCCAGGCAGGGTCCCTGGGTAGGAGCAACTTCTCTCTGGAGACTGTCTCCTGGAGATTTAGTGTGATATTTTTTCTCACCCTCAGGAATCTGGCCACACTCCAGGGCCGCCTGTCATGAGCAGTCTTGTTTGGTTGCAATTTGCAGAGTCGCAAGGGGTAAAGGACTGGCTTTGACTATTCAAACCTGAGGGTGGGGGTGGAGAGCTGCTCCAGCTGGAGGTGTGGACTTTCCCTTCTCTGTTAGGAACCGGGCATTCATTTATCAGGTTCCATGGAAGTTGTGTGTTGGCGCGGGGAGGGGGGGGGGGGGGGGGGTCGCGGGGGGGGGGGGGGGGCGGGTGGAGTCTTCCTATTTTGGGTGACTGCTTAGTGCCAGCGCTGTCTTGCTAGGGGTCTCTTAGCTAATAGGCTGCTTGGAGGCACAATCATCCCTGCCTCAGAGATGGGTCACTGAAGCTCAGAGATGGCATTGAATTGTTCTCAGTCACGTGCGGAAGGATCAGGTCTGTGATCTCGGAAGCGCAGGTGGGAACATGGGAGGGAGGGAGGAACATTCCCAGGGGGCAACAGGGCAAATTATTTTATATATATATATATATATATATATATATATATATATATATATATATTTTTTTTTTTTTTTTTTTTTTTTTTTTTGTGGGGAGGGGGAAATCTCAGCTTTCTCTTCCCGGTTTGCCCCTGTCCTTCAGCAGGATGAATTTGATGAGCAGGTAGCAACAACAGCGGACCCCAGGTTGTGCCCCTCGAGTGTCCTGGGGTTTTGCAGCCTGCTGTCTAGGGAGTCAGTCAGGGTAGGGGCTTCTTTCCCCACCCTTCTTGAGCTCAAGGGGCTCTGACGTGAAGGCTAGGTCCCTGCAGATCCTCCCACCTGACATTCCCGGACTTGGTTCCTTGTCCTGGGACGTCCAGCACCATGGCCGTGGGCGAAAGCCTGAGGGAGCAGGAGGAGGGAGTGAGACAGAGTGTGGACGCCAGAGTCCAGCTAATCCAGGCTCAGTCTGCTCTGCCACCTTCCAACTAGGTGGCTTCAGGCAAACCCCTGCCCAACTTTGAGCTTCAGTTTACTCACCTGTAAAGTGGGGGTGGTAATTTCCTACACTGGAAGGGTGACCCACAACGAGGAATGGAGGAGGGGCCCGGCATGGAGCCCAGCACGGGAGACGCTGAAGAGCTTTCTTCTGGAGAGAGATGAGGTGCACTCTGGAGACCCTTTGGCCAAACAAGGTCCCACCCTTCCTGCCTCCAACTGTTCAGAGTCAACGCAAGAGACATATACTGAAGCACTGAACTTCAACTTGGACAGAAAAGATACAAGAACGAAAGGGAGAAGGAAAGACAGACGGAGGAATCTGGGTCTGCAAAGCACAGGTTGTCAGCAGGGAGATGCTCAGAGTATCCTCCTCAAGCTCCTGATGACATACCTGGAGAACGGAGGGTACCCCCCCCCCCCCGGGGCCCCACGCTCTGTGCTGGCCTGGAAGGCGTGAGCACCTGGAGGGGGTGTGAAGCCATGACCTCACTGGAAGGCGCTGCCAGGCTGGCGCTCCCTGCCTGACAGGGAGTTGAAGGCCAGAGCTTGCTGGGGTTCCAGAGCCAAAGAAGCAAAGACTCCTCCAGTTTGCGACTGCAGAGAGACATTTCCCCGTGCTGACACTTGGGGTCCATTCAACCATTTAAAAAAGTTCCACTAGCAGACAAACACTTGGCCAAACACGTGCCCTTGTGTGTTCTTAATATTAAATACCAACTATATTGCTCATCTCCTTGCATCACCCTGATGGGCCCACCCCTGGAGGCTCTGAGCTGAGTGGTTTCCTCAAAAATGGTGGGCACCCCTTCCTGACCTCCCACCATGGTAGCCAACAGCTGTGGACTCGGGCCCTGATTGGAAAAAAAAAAGAGTCCCTGTAAGCTGCCTGTCACGGCCAGCCACGGCGCCGCCACGGGAGGAAAATTCTCGGAGGCAGAGTATAGCTTTTACTACTTTTCTTTCTACTTTCTTAGAGCTTAGAGAGGGAAAGAAAGATTTTTCTTCTTAGCTTAGAGTAGAGTAGCTTAGAGTAAAGAAAGATAGAGCTTAGCTTTTCTTCTTAGCTTAGAGTAGAGTAGAGCTTAGCTTAGAGAAAGACTAGAGCTTCTTTCTTCTCTCTTCTTTCTTCCTTCTTCTGTCTTCCTCGGGAGCCTCGGCCTTACTCTGACCAGTCCTCTGGAGCCTCGGCCTAACTCTGGCCAGTCATTACTTCTTCTATCTGGTTTCTCTTCTGTAACCGCTCTGCCTACGTTCTGGCCGCTCTGATTCTTCTGACCGACCGAGTGACTGCCCGGCTGACTGAATTCTCCGTTCTCCTAACTCGGACCGCTTTCACCCGGTTATATACCTTCAGGTTTGCGGGTGCCTACAGGTGCGTCACATACATATCAGGTGGAACCCATGGCTTCCAGCTAGCTACAACAGCCCTTCCTAATTAGGGCTCCTTCAAGTCCCCTTTCCATCCTGAAGGACAAGACCAACTGAAGGACTTCTGTGGGAACTGTACTGACATGGCCCCAGGCCCCAGAGGGTGCTCCTGTCTCCCGCCTCTTTTTGGCCCTGCTCTTGCACCCCCCAGCACTCTGTGGCCAGCTCTACCATTGCCGGGGCATTTCTGAGGATGGTCAGGACTCCCAGCTGCTTCCTGCCCTGCCCTTTGACATCAGAGAACTTTTGGGAAGGGCTTAGGAGTTAGGGAGGTAGCATGGGTGAGAGAGAGGGAGGGTAAGGAAAGGTTTCAGTTTTCATGTGCACAAGAGGGCGTTTGGGACCTTTTTTTTTTTTTTTTTACATAAAACACAACCGTGCCCCAACCCACACATACACGTAACACGTACGCTGGCATACACCACCCCACGGCAACCACCATCCCAGTTCACATTCCTTGGTTGCAAGCAACAGGTACTGATCCGTTCACCTAAGCACAAAGGAGAATCTATTGGAGGAATTAAGGGGAACTCAGGAGGGAAAAGGCTGAGAATGTAGGTTGGAAAAGACAGGGCCAGGCAGGGAGTGTCAGGGGGTGTTGGTAGCAGAAGCTGCTCAGTGGCCTGGTCCAGGTGCTGCCTCTGGAAAGAATGTTCTCCTACCATTTTTAGTCTTGGACACTCTGCTCACGAACGGAGCTCGAGGGAGGCCATTGGCATTGATAGGATTCAGCACCTTCTCGTTGACTGGGAAAGGGCAGGAGGCCTTGGCTAATGGTTTCTCAGGGCTTGAATTTTCTTTGCATGTTGCCACACATAGAATATTCCATTTATAATACACAATGCAACAGGGAGGATGTGGCTGCCTCTGGCCCTAAGTTACTGCTGCAAACCTTTCTCCCCAGCCAGGGGTGTGGGACTCGACGCCTCGCACAGTGGCTCCCCTTCATGATGAGCATTGGGAAGCTCAATTGTTTCTAAGCAGGAGAGGAAAATACAGTCCAGACGCTGCCAACCCTAGTGAACAGAATGGCACAAACACTGCCCCCACACCCCCATCGTCATCAACAGAGCTATGGGAGTCTCTTCTGCCTTCCTTCTCCCCACCTCTTTCCAGCCACAATGTATTGAATTTCCTCCCCCTAATTCCTTTCTCAGAAAAGGGATAGCAGACAAATGTATTTCTATCTCTGTTCATTCATCACAATTTTCTCCTTCAAAAGACTCTGGGCACCTGAGGAACCATGCTCATTTTGGGGTGTTGGGGTGGTACTGAGGATTGAACTCAGGGCCACTGAGCCACATCCCCAGCCCTATTTTGTATTTTATTTAGAGACAGGTTCTCACTGAGTTGCTTAGCGCCTCACTAAGTTACTGAGGCTGGCTTTGAACTCTTTCTTGATCCTCCTGCCTCAGCCTCTTGAGCCACTGGGATTACAGGTATGCTCTACAGCGTGCCAGGCCAAGCTCATATTTGTAAAAAAATATTTTTTTAGTTATTGATGGACCTTTTATTTAATTAATTTATTTTTATGTGGTGCTGAGAATCGAACCCAGTGGCTGACATATCCTAGGCAAGTGCTCTACCACTGAGCCACAACCCCAGCCCTCCAAGCTCATTTTTTAAATTGGCATCTAGAACAGTGCTCCGTGCAAGTCATTCTGGAAAACAGACTCCAAAAACTTTGCTGAAGCCTATGCTGCGGTCCCACTCACTTAGCTTCACCAGCTCTGCCGTTTGCAGGTCTTCCTGGGGGGCCTTCTTCACCGCTCAGGGGACTACTGAAGGAGACCCTTGATGTGTATTTAGGGAATGAAAGGAGAGAACAGTAGGGTGGATTCTTCCCAAATAGTAATCAGGCCAAAGCATCAGATAATTCAAAGATATTCTGCTAAAAGCATCAGATAATTCAAAGATATTCTGCTATTCTTGGTTGTTCCAGACTTGACATCTGGATTCTTTTATGAAAGCCTGATCCATTCTTAGTCTAGCAAAACTGCAGCGTCAAGGGCTCCCGCCAACTGATGATAAACCATGAGGGGTAAAGGCAGAGCTACTCGAGATGAACATGCTCCCTGGTGGAGAAACGGGATCCATTTAGAAGACATTGTGATGAAGGCTCAGGATATTGCAGGAAGGAAGGAAACTAACTCTGGGGAGAGCTTACCTGTGCCAGGTAATTGCATTTGTATTATTTCACTGAAAATTTTCAGGAAAACTTTGAAGTAGACATTATAATCCCCATTTTACCCATTAAAACATGGAGGAGAGATTTAGACATGTGCTGGGTTTATTTGTAAAGAACTCGTGTGACTGATTTTGAGTTTCTAGACTCCGGAACTGTGAGACAATACATTTCTCTTGGTTTAATGCACACTGATGGGTTTTGTGCTCTTTGTTACAGCAGCCCTGGGAAACTCATGTATACTCTCTAATCGTCTTATCGCCTTTATTGACCCTGTGTAGATACTTTCTAGTTTATCAGTATCTTTTTCATAAAGATCTCCCCAGGTCACAGAGCTTTACACACACTGAGTTTTACCAAAGATAAGTTAAAATGACTTCCTGCATTTCCTCAATGTCCCTTTATTTACATGTGTTCAAATATTTCCTTCAGTTTTTGACAAATTTTTCCATTGCATTGTGAGTGTTTGTACTTTCTCATCAAGCTCATATTATCCTCTTCAGGCTAAATAAATTATACATTTAATTTAAAAAAAAGACTGGATATGAGGCAGAGTTTGGGTTCAAGCTCAGATTTTCTACTTCTGGACCCTCTGCCTGTGCTTTTGTTAATATCAGTGATTTTGTGTGTGTGTGGTGGGGAGGGGAGGTTTTGTTCTGGCTTGTGCTGCCATCACTTGATATGTCACCTGATGGGGGAATGGGCAGCTGACCTGAAGATCAGTGCCTATATTACCAAAGTTCTCTGTCAGTCGCCAAAGGGCATCAGGCGGGGCATGGAGGCAGACAGACCTGGCGGGAGCCACTTAACAACTGTCGTGTTATCTTGGACAAGTCATTCCATCTCTGAGGTCAGTTATCTGTGCAACAGAACAAAAGGCACCTCCCTCAGTGGCTCCGATCACGGGTCCACGGCAGATGTGATCACTTGACTTCCTTGGAGCCCTCCTGGCTTTCTTACTAATAGAATTCTGATGGTGTCCAGGTGGTAAGGGGCCCCGTGGAGAGGCCTGCTAGTTCCCTTGTGATGAAGCATGGTCTTGTAACCCAGCTGTAGGAAGTCACCGGGTGAAGCTTCTGCCAGCACTTGTGAAAGAGGGCAGTGACAGCTGACATGTGCATTTCCCCTTTTATCTCTCCTTTTCTTTACTGCTTAGAGGCAATGCCAGAATGTGGAACATCATTCTTCTCACCACCATGAGGCCAAGAGGCACATGGTAGAAACAGAGGAACAGGAAGACAATGGAGCCTTGATTTCTGCTGGAGCTTGGGTGTTGAATGTCCCTGAAAGTTTTGGTCCTCTGTGTGGTGCTATTGGGAGGTGGTGGAAACTTTAGGAGGTGAGAACTAATGGGGATTTTTAGGTCATGGGAGTGTGCCTTCGATGAGAATTGTAGGACACCAGCTCCTGCCTTTTCCTCTTTTGCTTCCTGACCATTTGGTGCTCAGTTTGCTTTACAACATGTTCCTGCCATGATGTCCTGCCCTGCCACAGGCCTAAAGCAATGGTGTCAGTTGGTCATGGTCTGGAACCTTCAAAACTATAAGTCAAAACAAACCTTTCCTCTTTATAAGTGAATTATCTCAGACATTTTGTTATAGCGACAGAAGGGTGACTAATACAGTCCCTGCTGGCAGATTGAAGTATTTGTTCAAAAAATATTCACAATGCCTTTCCACAGGACTCAGACTCATGTCCTTCTCTGGGAGAAGAGGGCAACTCTCACCATATTCCATCAGGAGTGACCTTTCCATTGTCCAGTGGAATGTGAACAGAAGTGACACAGGTCTTGCTTGAGAAGTTGGACACCATTCTATGATTTTATCATAAGACCACAAGTATCAGATAGGGCTGCTCCTCTCCTTTTACTTGGACCTCAGAAGAAGATACTGTGGAGCAGGACCACAACTGTCCTGGGAAAGGTACGTAACATGAGGAAGACAGGAAACTTTGTTTTTGTAAGTCACTGAGATTTGGGGTGGTTTGTTATGATGGTGCAACCTAGGGAAAGCTGACTAATTCAAAACATCCCTGATGGCACAAGGGCATTGCCACACCCCTCCTGACTGCTTACTTCAGATTACTTGCTACTTGAGAAGTAACTTGTATTTGGCCTCTGTTAATGTGCGACTGTGGTAATGCTATCTAGTGTCATGAAAATACTGGATACGTTTTTTTCCTCCCTGTTATCTCCTCAGTGCTTCTCTCCAGACATAACCTGTGTAGTAGCCCCAATAGCTTTCTGTGTCTCTGGACTGGGACCAGGGTAAGGCAAGGGAGGAAACTTGAATGCGAAGTTTAAGGAGACCCTCACTCCAGGGCTCATGCAAAGCTGACCCTTCTATAAAGCAGAGATTGAGAATCTCCTTAAATTTAGCTCCCTAGGCCACTGGCTTGCCTGGTCTCCCCTGGCCCTGCTGTTTTGCATCTATTTATGTGGGCAATGATAAAGTCATTTTTCAAAAGTGAAATGACTTCTATTTTACCTTGATTTGCATTAAAAAACTCAACAACAAATCTGAGCAACCTATTGTGTCAATTCCTACAAATCTCTCTCCAAATTTTAATAGTCATGAATTATCTTCTATTAGGAATGACCAGAGCTTAGCCATTTCCTTACCAATGATGTAAATTTTAATCTGCCATCACGATGAATGCTGCCCAAGCAGATGAGCTGGGGCTTATAGACTTTCAAGTATTTCCAGAAAGTTCTAGAAGTAGCCATAGTGGTAAAGGGGTATTTTTTTATGAATTTGAAAGTTAAAACCCAAGCACCCTTCTGAAGTCTCGTATCAGCTCATGTCCCCATCAACAGTGCAGAGCGATATATATGATGCTATGCACTTTCACATTAGAATTATCTGCAAAATTTCTTCAAATGGCCAGCTTTCTCGGTACTTATGATTTCTCCAAATTAGATTCACATGGCGCTTGTTCAGTAGTCTGTGATGTGTGCAGCTGAACGGTCTGGCTTCTGGGTCAGCCCGCTGCCTGCTGTGGAGCTCCGCTAGGCAGCGGTTTCTCTGGCTTGGAGTGGGTGTGTGCTGGCAGTGGGAACCAGGCAATCTGTAAGGTTCCACCATAGGTCGATATTCCACAATTTCTCTCCACTCTCTCCTAGGATTGGAGCGGGATCACGAGGCCTTTGGGGCATTCGGAGATGATGGCTCTTGGAAATAACGTCTCTAATGCAGAAGACTTTGTGGAATCTCAGTCTTTATCTCTTCAAAGAAAGCAACAGTGTGGAACAGTGCTAAGCCACCTGACAGGTGGCAGGGTGCTGGACCTGGGGACCACCTGAGATTCTTGAAATCCCTTAGTGTCTTCCTCTTACACGTTCCCTAACCATGCTGGATGGAGGCCAGTTCCTATCCATTCATCTTCTAAACCAAGAGTTGGCAGACAATGGCCTGAGGGTCAGATCTAGCCTGTAGCCTCTTTTTGTAATACCGTTTTATCGGAACACAGTCCTGTTCATTGGTTTGTGAATTGTCTATGGCTGATTTTGCAATCGCAGAATTAAGTAGCTGGGATAGCTAGTGTGGCCTTCAAAAGCTGAGATATTTATTATCAGGCCTTTTATAGACAAAACATACCAACCTTCTCTGTTTTTAAAGTGTATTCCCTCTTCTTCCCTAACTTAGTTCCTCACATCTTGCCTGGCCCCCTGCAGTAGCCAACAAACTGGTTACAGCCAGAGTGAGCTTCCTAAAGTGCATATGTAAGGAGGGCAGGCCCTCACATGCCTCCGCTTCTCCCAGTGCCCACGATCTCAGTGGCATGTGGTCTAAGATCCGGCAGAGTCTGCAGTCGCCTCTGTGCTCTCATTTGCTTGTGCCTGCAAATACTCAAGTGTTCCAGTCACTACAAACTCTTGTGTTTCCTGAGAGTGTCACTCGCTATCTCACCCCTTCTGCTTTTACTCATGCTGGGCTCCTTGCCTGGGGTCTTGTCCACCCAGTGCACTGTCCCCTCTTCAAGGATGCCTATTGGGACACCTACATTAACAAGACATTCTTGCTCCTAGTAAACCTCTCGGGCACGTCTCTGCTGCAGTGCTTATGTGGCATTCTTTGTAATTACACGTCTTTCCCTGGCTCCCTCTCTGAGCATGAGCTCCCGCATGTAGGGAGCTTGTCTTATTGTCCTCAGCAGTTAACAGTGTCTGTCCCATCCTGGTGCTGAAGAGATGTTTGTTGAATGACTAAACGCCAATCTTCACATGGCACAGGCATCAGCATATTCCCATTTTACAGACGTGGTAACTCAGGGTGCTCAGACGTTAAGTCACTTGCCCAAGGTCACAGAGCTTGCCAGGATTTCAACCATGGCAAAGAGGCAGCATGGAGAATCTCAAGTTCTAAGTCCCTTATTAATGAGCAAACGAGCAAAGGAATGAATTCAGTGAGATGCTGTGAACGGAGGATAGGAAAGGTAAACGCTACATGACCTTATGAAACCCATTAGTAGAGTTTATAAAAGAAAAACATAGAGATTCCAGGAGACCTGGCAGAGGTGGAGACTATGGGGGATCAACAGTCCACAGAGTTCAGGGAGAGTTTAAGGCAAGTGAAAAATCAAACCATCCTGTGAATTTCTTGGAAGTTTCTTTTTGGAAGAAACAGTGAGGCCACGGTTAAACTAACAAGGCCTACCCCTAAGGAAGAAAAGGCACCAACCTTGGCATTTATGGTATGCCTTCTGAATGCCTGACACTGTGCCAGCAAGCTGCACCTATCCTGGCTCTGGATGAAAATTGCTCCCTTCCCCCAAAACCTTTCTGACTCAATAAATTTTCATTGAGCAGCTACTATATGCCAAGCTCTGGAACCAGATGCCAAGAGAACAAAAATGAATAGAACTCTAGGAGTGCCCAGCGTTGCAGGGGAAATAGATGAGTATACAATTCTAACAACGTGGTCAGCGTTATCAGAGAGATACCCCCAGGAGCATAAAGGGGACCCAACTCTGCCTGGAGATGGAGAGAAAGATTTTGAGATAGCAATGATTGGTTTGGGTTTTGAAGAATGAATAGAAGTTTACCAGGTGAACTAGGCAGGGAAGGACTTACAGAAAAAAAAAAAAAAAAAAAAAAAAAAAAAGCACAATGAGGAGTAGCAAATGGAAGTCAACCAGGAAGGATCTCATGGGACATACTGTGAGCTTGGTTTTGACCTGCAAAGTCACCAAAAAAATAGCAAAAGGTTTTTGGAGGATTTTTTTTTTTTTTTTTATGTGATGGTATTTGCATGACAGTTGTATGGAGGGAAAAAAAGAGGCACAACTGGAAGGAGAGAAAACAGCTAGGATTGCTGCAGTTCAAGTGGAAAATGATAGTTTTTGAAAAGCTCAAGTTATTAAGATCCTCATTTAAGGGGGCTGCACACACACACAAAGATAACAGTGTGGTCTGAATTCTGGGAGTACATACACAAAAAACACTCTCCAGACAAATGGTAGAATGAAAGTATCCAACATAAACAGAAAATATGGATAACAACTCTGGGGCTGTCTAGTCTAAGTTAAGTGCATGTGTTCTGTAGGTTGCAAGTAGGTAGGGGAAGGTAAGGTCAAGGTTAGTTAAGGCAAAGGTGAGAAAAATAGTGTATTAGCTATATCTTGCTGTGTAACAAATTACTCCCCCCCCCCAAGGTTAGCCGCTTAAAACAGCCAACATTAAGTCACAATTTCAATAGGTCAGGCACTTGGGCATGGTTCTGCTGGGTGTTTTTAGCTTGGAGGTGTCTTGTGAGGTTGCAGTCAGAATTTTCATTTGCGGCTGGAGAATTAGATTCCAGGATGGTTTACTCATGCAGCTAGAAAATTTATGCTGGCATTTAGCAGAAGGCCTTGGTTCCTCCTCATCAAGGCCTCCCCATAGGACTGCTTGAGTGTCTTTGTGACATGGTACCTGGCTTTCCCCATGGGGAGAGATCCAAGAGAGAACAGAAGCAGGCAGAAGAAGCCATGTCTGCTACGAGTGGCCTTGGCTGTCAGCAGCGGTCATCCCGACAGCATCCTGTTGATTGCGCTAAAGGGAGCTGGGCGGCAAGCTGGGTCCGGCAGTGCGAAGGAGAGCAAGGAAGGTTTGGAGATAGAAACTGATGGACTCGTCGTCACCCTGCCGCCCCATGTCTCAGCCTCCTTTTCTGTGAAATGAAGCTCCTACCCCAAGCCCTGATGGACAGCAAAGATCATTTGAGAAAAGGCTTGCAAAATGCTTTCGGGGAACCATGAAGTGCCGTGGCATGAGTTATGTCGTGACCGTGTGAATAGGAGGGGTCTTTATGAAAGTCCATATTTTGTCCAGATGGCAAGTTTTGCCTTGACAATCCTGGGAGATTGTCCCAATCCTGGGAGAGGGCTCTTCATCTCTTCCTCCGGTGGTTGTAGAAATCCAATAAATAACACTTATAGATCTCTAATTCTATATGCTGGGAGTAGCACAATAATAACTTCCTTTCATTCTCTCAGTGAGTCTGAGACAGGGCATCTGTGCAGTGCACCTTATGAGCGAGGAGGCTGAGGCTTAGTTACATCACTTGCTTGGAACATGGGGTCTGGGGACGCCAGTGGCCCTGGTGCATGAGAACAAGGCAAATGAGAGACTGGCTCTGCAAGCCGGAGCAGTGTCCCCCGCCTATATCTGGGGCCTGGGACATTTTCATAGCTGGGTTTTGCAGGTTTGCAGAAAAGGGAGCAATGAACCAGTCTCCTCCTACCTTTGCACACCCCAGTGCCCTTGACCCTGGGTTGATGAAGGGTCCTGTGTGTGTGTGTGTGTGTGTGTGTGTGCGTGCGTGTGACCACACCAACAGCTGCTGCCCCCAAGCTGACGATCAGGGTGATGAGCCCTACAGGGCCCTCAGGAGCTGGACACAGGCCAGAGCTGCACTGCACAGGGCTCTGGACTCCTGGGAGTGCAGGTCCCAGGCCATTCTCGGAAAAGCATTTTGTAGCAAGGCCACTCCAGGTGCCAGGCCAGACCATCAATCCCTCACTTTTCAGAGCAGTGAGTTTATAAAGTAGCAATTAAATAAGAGCTCTGTAAGTGCTTCTGGGAACTGCCCTGAATGCATTTTCCAAACATAAATAACGGGGACCTCCACTCAGAGCAAAGCACGCGGAAGGCCGAGGAGCAGCACTGAAAAGAAGGGAGCCCTGTTGTGCTAACGAGTTGGGCTACGTGCCCCTGGTGTGCACGTGTGCTCCGTGTAGGTGGCAAGGCCATTTGTCTCACTCGCCTGGGTGGCACGCCAGCCTGCCTGGACAGGTCGTGGTGAAGGAAGGGTGGCTGTGGCTCCCACTCTGCTAGGAAGGCAGGACCTCCTCACAACAGAGATAGTGACGGTGATGGCAGAAGCAAGAACAATGGCAGCTTCTCTCTGTTGAGCACCTACTATGTGCCAAAGGCCACAGGTTCCCCGATGATCAGGAAGTTTAGAGACTTGTTCAAGGTGACAAAGCCTGTAAGGTGAGGGTGGGGGGCAGTGAGTCCGAAGGAGAACCCTCATCACCTTCCACTGTTAGGCACTTAGATGACAGGGACTGCTCTGAGAGTTTTCTCTGAAGTTTCCCAACAACTCTGTGAAGTAGGTATTTACATGATCTTATTTTGAAGGGGAAAACTGAGGCGTGGAAAAGTTGACTCTCCAGTTCAGAGTCACAATAAGCCAGCATTTGGGCCCAGGCAACTGGGCTGCAGAGCCACTGCATTGGACCTGAACTCTGGTACCAGGTGCCGTCCTGTCTGCTCCATTGAGGTTGATTATGGTCGACTGTCTGTCTCAGCGAAGTCTGGTTCAGAGAGCAGTACTGGGTCAGTCCTCCCCGCCTGCCCTCTTCTCCACGGAGGCCCTCCTGGTCCCATCTCTAGCCTTGGCCGAGAGCTTCCTCCCAGTCCCTTTTGGGGGCTTCCTTAGTGGTGCTGGGACGGGACGGGCCAGCCTTGCTGTGCTCTCACACCTCGTGCCTTTCCTCACGCCGGGGCATTGCTGGATCTCCTGTCCCCTCATGTCTACCCATGTATGAAGAGTCACTCACTCTTTAAAGTATTTCCTGCCAGGCATGGTGGTGTCCACCTGTAATCCCAGAGACTTGGGAGGTCGAGGCAGGAGGATCCCAGGTTTAAGGCCTGCCTGGGCAACTTAACGAGACCTCGTCCTAAAAAGTAAAACACACACACACACACACACACACGCACGCACGCACGCACGCACGCAGAACAGCACCCCTGGGTTCAATCCCTCTATCACACACAAAGAAGTAGTTTCTGACCCATTTAATTGGATGTCCTTTCTCTGAATACTTGCATCAGAGCATGTATTTATTCTGTCTCCCTGGTATCTGTAACTCCTCTCATGGTGCCTGGCACGTAGTAGGGATTCAACAGATATTGGTAGGTGAGTGGAGCCTTTTTCTGGCATAGATGGACACATCGGATCATCGAGCTTCCAAGAGCGCTTGCCAGGACTACGTCTGCTCACGCAGAGCAATGCACAAGCAACAGGACTGAGGGGAACAAGACCTGACCTTGGCTTTGCCATTAACTTACTGTGTGACCTTGGCCACTTCATCCCCTTCTCTGGACTCAGTTTTCTCATCCGTAAGACAGGAACATTTATATCTTCTTGGCAATTTTCTTGAGGAGTAAATAGGATATAGAAAGCAAAGACAACCGGCACGTAATGGACATTTAATAAATGCCAGTTCTCCCTGCCCCCCAACACTGTCCCTGTGAAATGGACTCTCAGGAGACTGGAGGACAGGGATGATTGAATGGCTCCGTGAAATACCCTTTGCAAAGTATGTCTCTGTGGGTCACCATGGTCCCTTCATTCCACTCAGGTGGGGTCTCATTACTTTCTGAAGAAGATTCCGTCAAAATAAAACCTCTTTCCCTTCCTTTCTCGGGGACCTGGAGTGGACTCTGGCGACCAATTCTTTGTTGTGTCACCACTGAACGCTATCTTCCCAGCAGTCTCTCACCAGAGGATCCCATGGTATAAACCCCATCAAGAATCTGGCCGCTGTTCATTCCCGAGCTGGGAGTCAGTGATTTCCCTGTCTTTGACAGACTCCATCCGAGTTGCCAGTGATTAAGAAACTCATATATTTTCACACTCATTAAAAGAAACATGATGTTCACTCTTCCAAGAAAAGCCATCCTTGTTTGTAGACCCTGTAATATATTGGGAACGCCTCTTAATTGGCTTCTAGGACTCAGTGTCAGAAGTCAGACCCAAGTTTGTTTATTGACACAAGGAAAAAAATAAAACGTTGTATAATTAGTTGAGTGACTGACTCTAAATTCAGTAACTCCCATCGGTATGTGGCCTTGTCAGGGTTTAAGATTCCATTTTGGGTTATGAAAGAGGCCGGGTCCAGGTAGTCCAGACGCGGCTGCACTGCATCATAGCTATTGTACAAATGGGCTCAGTGTGCTGTTTGTGTTAAGATGGAAAACTTTTACATGTTTGATTTTTATGCAAGTCAATTAACTTGTTTTTTATAACTGTAAGGGCTTGCTTTGCAAATAAGATTACTTACCACTATAAATTATGGGAACATAGGGGCCTATTCAGACAAAATGTTACACACCCCTAACCCGTGCACCAAGCTGCTTGCTGGTCTTCTGCAGGGGGACAGCTGAAGCAAATGGGACCTGCTGATGGGGAGGTGGAGGAGGAGGCGGGAGGGGTTATTTTTGTGCACTCTGAAGGGCCCTTCCAAGAAGGATGCAAAAAGGGGTCGGGAAGCCTGGGGGCAGAAGGAGGTAAAGGAATGAACCAGAATACCAAGCTCTGTGCTCCGCCCGGAGCCATCCTGGCTCTCCAGCCGGTGCAGAGCTGGCCAAGACCTACCTTTCCTTGAAAGACAATGCAAGAATCTTTCCTTTTGAGGTGTTCTCCACTGTCTCCTCCCAAATGTTTGCTTCTTGGTGACAGTACCTCCCCGTGGAGTTTGAAAATTGGGGTGGGGCTGAGTCTGGGGTTTATCCTCACCTGATGTGCAATGAGG
The DNA here is from genome assembly GCA_025594165.1 of Tamias sibiricus. Lineage (NCBI taxonomy): Eukaryota > Metazoa > Chordata > Mammalia > Rodentia > Sciuridae > Tamias > Tamias sibiricus. The sequence goes on along the minus strand of CM046660.1, from coordinate 34,322,329 downwards.
CTCATTCCTATCCTGGCATCCAGTGGGCAGCCCCTCCTGCACACAAGGGAGGGGTGAGGGCAGGGAACAGGGAGGGGAAGGGACAGACACCAGCGTTTCTGCAGGATGCCTCAATGGTAGAGAGGAGGTGATGCAGGCAGGAAAGGAGAGAGAGGAGAGTTTTCTTGAGTCCCCATGACACATCCCCCTCCCTGTACAGTTTTAGTGGCAGGCTCTGCAGTTCTACATTAGGCTGTTTGGGAAGGCAAAGTTGTCTCCCAGACCCCTGTGAGAGCTTGAGAGCGTTCTTTCTTGTTCAGGATCTCAAAGTTTTCCTCATCTGTGAAATGGGAGCAGAATCTCCGGCCTGGCATAACTTCCAGGGACACGTGGTTATGTGCGGTCTTCAGCAGGGTGATCTTGCCTCCAAACACCACAGACATTTGGCAATGTACAGAGACGTTGTGGTTGTTACAGCTGGAGGCTGGGCCCTTGCATCTAGAAGTTCAAGGCCAAGGATTCTACTAAATATCATACAAGGTGCTGGTCAGCCGGCCACCCCCAACACAGAGTTATCTGATCCACAATGATAGCAGTGTAGAGTTTGAGAATTCTGTGGCTCCAAGGCACAGGAGGGAGAAGAACTTCTGGGGGCTGATTGGTATTTGGGACAGGGTTTTGTTGACTATAGACTCCATATGGACTATCTGGTCACTCAGGAACAAAGGAAGAGGTCTGCAGCAGCAGTGGCACTGACAATATCAACCCTCACACACACACACATACATGGAGTGTCACCTCTGATCCTGTGTTTTTAGATGCACGTGATTGTGTCAGTGCCTCACAGCAACACCATGGGGGCAGCTATGCAATAACAAAGATCATATAATAGTCCTAATAAGAATTGGGACTTTGCCATCCTCCTTCTGCTGATGAAGAAATCTGTTTTAAAAAGACAAAGTCAACTGTCTAAAATCACATAGGGAGCCTTCCAGCACTCGATCCTCGTCATATCCTGCAGGACTCTGGATGCATCTCATATTACGAAATAACTGATTTTGAGGCAAAGCCAGAAGTCATGGTTAGGCATTTTGTCACTGCATTTGCAGCTACATCCCCAAGGGAGGCTTGCCTTCTCAAGACAATCCTGCTTCCTGCACATACCACAAGCACTTTGTACCCACTCTTACTGGGCCATAGGTCACGGCCTCCATGTCTGTCACCTCTATTGAATGAGGGGCCCTTTGAGGGTAGGGGTGGTATCTTAATCATCTTGACAGGCCTCTTCAAACTGTAGTTTCCTCTTCTAGAAACAGGACAATGGCTCCTACCTCACCTGGCAGACCTCCGTCAAATGCTATGGGACACCTGGATGAGCAAGAATGCTGGCTTTCTCTAATGCCCAAGACTCCAGGCCTCACCTGTTTCCTTATTCCTTCCTCCTTGCTTGCTTGAGGTCACTTTTGGTTGCCAAGTGACAGAGAAAGCAAAAGATTTGTGGAGAGTGGGAAAAGAGCCTTTGAACTCCAGGGGTTCTATTTTTTGTTATTCAATAAAGTCAATAACAGGGCTTATGGAAAACCAGGGATTGTATGTGTCAGGGGAATTGGTCTTTGAGAATCTGGTTTTCATAGGAATAAAAACCAGTGATGCCATTTCAACTCAAAAATCATTTCTGCTCTGGCTCCTCAGATCATCCAAGGGTCAGATGTCCCCAAAGAGATGACAAGTCCAACTGCCACTTGGTTTGGCAGAACGGTTAGCACCGGCCTCTCCACTTGGAAATGGTGAGATTCATGTCTGACTTGATGTGTTCTCACCTGCACTGCTCAGAAAGTGTGTTCATTGGATGGAGGCCTCAGAAAACTCATCTGACATCTTGGCCATAACTTTGTCCAAGTCTGAGTTCAACATCATTATGCAATCAGTTCTATACTAGATGCTGTGGGGTAAAAGCAAAAAAGACAAAGCTCTGTTGTCCAAGTCATCAATGGCTTTGAGGACCTACTCATCATTCATTCATTCATTCGTTCATTCACCTTACAAATCATTTTTTAGCATCTTTCATATATAGAGCTAGAGGCTCCTAAGAAAATTATCCTTGTGAGTTTCAGTCTTCCTTTCTAGATAATAGGAATAATAAAACTTGCATTATAGGGTTAAGTGCCCAGTTTTAGGCATAAGGTCAATATTCAAGAAATGATTCTTACTATTCCTACATTCTAAAAAGCTGTGATCTCAGAGTAGCAGTCATGGAATAAAAGGTGTAAATAAAATTTTTTAGCAAGAAGGTAAACATTAACTGTTGCTTCAGAGCATGTTAAGGACTCTGAATATGGCCCCTGTAAATGATCTTGGAAGGCTCCCCAGAGGAGAAGAGACATGAGTCTCAAGTACAGAGAACACTAGATCCTAGCTAGAATCAAGATTAAGTTCTACTCCTTGCTTCCATTTCAGCACAGTACGGTTCTTATTTTCTCATTTTTAGTTTTTTTTAAAAATTCAACATTGTATATATAACAATAGCATTCATCACATTTCATATTACATATATAGAGAGCACCTGTTTGGATACGAAGAATATTCATACTATTCATGTCTGCAATCATGCGTTTAAGATACTGATATCCATCTCATTCTACCATCTTCTTCTTTTTTTCTTCCCCTTCAGAAATGGAAAGAGAACTGAGGAGTCTTATGCCCACAAACAAACACAACTAATGCTTCCTTTTCACAAATGAGGAAACTGAGGAACAGAGAAGATACTTAACTCCCCGCTCCCCACCCCCATGACCTACCATTCATGATCTCAGATGGAACTGTAGATGTCCTAGCTTTGGAGATTAGAATTATACCTTTAGATTCAATAGAGTCAGAGACTACAGTGAGAAGAATGTTGGATTTGGAGTTAGACCAACCTGACTTCTAATGTCTGAGCCACCAATGACTAACTATCTTGTGAACCTGGAAAAGTTACTTAAGCTCTGGTTTCCTTATCTGGGAACTGGAAATGATGTTGATACCCACTCTGTAGGATACTTGTAAGAGGAGAAAGAAATAATGTATGTGGCTTCTTAGATAGCGTAGATGCTACCTAAGATCATCTTAGACTCAAACTTCACAAGAACTTCTGCAAACATGAGTGTATGGGGATTTGTTCAGAGGCCTCACAAAGGACGCAGGGGAGAGATACTCATTTCCATTTTATAGATGAGGAAAGGGGGCCGGAGAGGAAGAGAAGGGTGAAAGGAACTCTTCTGAATTATCCCATTTATTCAATAGATAATTTCCCATTCAGTCAATAGAGGTCAGTTAGGCAGCTGTTATATTCGTGCTGATGTTATTTATTCAACGAGTACCAAGGAAGCAGCATCCCATTAGCATAGGTACAAGGATCAACCCTATTTTTCTGGATGAGGAACTGAGGCTCATCCCAGGACCAAGCATAGCGGCACTGTGACTGAAACCAAGGTATGTGTGGACCTCAGACATGCTGTAGATGAGCACTTTGCCCCCAGATCTCAGAGGTGTTAAGAGGCAAAGGCATGGAAGTCTCCAATCCTCATTTTGTGGATCCAATCCAGTCCCCTTTGTCCCTCCAGCTGATTCAGGCCTTCAAATAAGTTGGAATCTAAATTTTAAGCAAGTATTGACTAAGGCAAAAGAGGTTAAGAAGTCAGAACCCTATAGGCAGGAAATAGCACCTCCCTTGATTAAACTTGGGAAACCTGCCCATTAAGGATAAGATTTTCTGCCTACAGGAAACCTCCCCAGACAAAAACCTGATCCTATCTTCCAGTCAAAGTGATTTGGAGATGCTTTAACTAAGGAGATTTAAGGTCACAAGGTAATCCCTGAAAAGGGATGCTTACCCTGACGAGTGCCCTCTATCACAAAAGTCTGGGAGGACAGTGTGTGGTTCTGTGATAAAACGCAATTACAAGATCTGTTGGGGTCTGGAAGACTAAAGGACCTGGAGGCAGAGAGATGGGGTTCAGATTCTGGTTTCTCTGACACTCTCCGTATTTTGTTTAACCATCTTGATCTGTAAAATGGGGATGGCAAGAAAATGTCTTTATTTTATTTATTTATTTATTTTTTTTGCCACTACAAAATTGTTTGAGACTCTAAAACCATAATGGATAATCCAACCATTCTGTACACATCTCTGATATTCTTTTCTTAAGGAAAAGTCATGGAGAACAGGTAAAGTAATTGACAAGTGAAAATATCTCTTGGCATCTTTGTGGCACTCCAGAGGACATAAGGGCAGAATCTGATGGGTTTGGACACCACTGCCATTAGGAAAATGCAGCATGTTCTGCTTATGGTGTAGGTTACCATGTCCCCCTTATGAACCTGATGATAGTATTATTATAGTGCCTTGTTGTTTGCAGCACACGTCTACATACAGTTCTTATTTTCAATTCCCTGAGTTAATCGTGTGCTCTCTTACTTTCTGACCTCTGCTCAATGTTGTTACTTGCTGCCTGGAACATCTCCTCTCTTTTGTTGCCAGACTAACTATTTACCCTTCAATATCAATTTAGATATCTCATTCTCAAGAAAACAGTTCCTGATCTATTCTACCTCTGGCCTGGGGCAAAGAGCACTTCTGATTCCAGAGCTTGTGTTGTAAATGCCCGCCATTTGTCTTGTCTTCCCATCCTCTCTCCATAAGAATGGGGTGTAGACTCCCAATGCCTAGCCCAGGCCTAGGTACATGGAAGGTACCCAATGAATGAATGAACTGATGGATGGATGAATTTGATCTCCATGACAAATTGCATGACAAAGATAGATAGTATTAGAAGACATCAGAAAAATGAAGGCTTCCCCTAAGTCTTTCAATGACTTACATGAGCATCCTCTCCACAGGAACATTTTCACAACTCTCAATAGCCTTGAAGGTAGAGTCTAAACTCCTGAACATGGATTACAAGGCCTTCCGTTGCGTGCCCTTGACTTATATCCTAGTTCTGATTTCCTTACTATTCCTAGGCTCATGCTTTCTGTTATAGTAACATTGAACTGTGTGAAGTTCCTAGTCCACACCAGGTTATTTTGGATATCCCACTGTGGGTTATGCCTTCTGTTTCTTTTCTTCTACTCTGCCTCCTTATTTTTCTGGGATCACTATTGCTTATCCTTCAAATTGTTGAAGCTTTTGGGATGATCAAGAGCTCACATAGTGATACTTGCCCACTTCCAGGTCAAGGACCATTTCTGATACATGTTTCACCACCTGGCTTAGTAGGTTGAAGTCTACTAGGAGTTAGGACAGGAGTTTTACTCCTATCCCCTTACTAGCTGTGCAGCTTTGAGAAAGACACTTTTCCTCTTTGGACTTGAATAGGTGTATAGTATGTAACTATCGTGTTGTAGGCTCAATTTCCTCCACCATAAAATGGGGAAGGATAGAGAATCATATTATGGAATCTTTCAGGTTCCCTCAAATTCTAAACAACACAGTACCTTTATCAATTCCATTGGCCTAATATCACCCCAATGTAATGTGGTGTAATGTGTAAATGATGGCTTTGGGGCAGGATCAGCTGTAGCATGGTGGTCAAGCAGACTTGACCTCAAATGAAGAGGTCATGAACAATTGATTGTTGTTTTCTTAGAAGAGTAATCTTGGGCCACTTGGAGACTCAATTTTCTTGCCAAAAGAGAGGGGAGGGGAATGAAGGTAATAATAAGGCTCTCCTTGGGTGGATGGGAGGATCATTGAGATGCACTGTATGGGATGCTCTGTCAACCCTCATGTTCAGGATATCTGCAAAGAATGGTTATTACTGACCTGTCTCTCACATGAGCAGGGACCACGTGGGCTAGAGGGCTTAGCATCAGATGGGTGATGCTAGGCATGGATTCTGTGATTCCAGAATTATAAGTACTGGGCTCAGATTTTCCAAAAAAAAAAAAAAAAAAAAAAAAAAAAAAAAAAACAACCCTGAAAATAGCTAACCGCTTAACCGCTCTTGGTCATAGCATACCCCAGAGTCAGGAACCTCAGATAGCTCTCACAGGTACTCAACACCTGGGGACAACTTGTTTGGTGCTTCCAAGGGCTTTGGTTCTTTGGCTCTGCCTGCATCGTAGAAAGAGCTTTTTGGTTTTTTTTTTTTTAGTCATTGTTGTTTGTTTGTTTGCATAAGTGGAGATTCTCTAGCCTCTTCCCCTTTGTCCCCCTCCTGTGGGAAAAATGTCCTGCTGATTTGGGAAAGAGGAGGCAGGCCCTCTGAATAACACTTTTAAGATAGATGAACAACTTTGATGAAAATACGTGTTGTGGGGAGGGACAGGGAACTGCCATTGGATCACCTTTTCATCGCTGCTGTGAAGATCAAATGTAGGGAAGCAAAAGAAGCAGAAGAAAAATAAAAGCTCTAGTGCACGTGCTTAAGGGTGTGTGTGTGTGTGTGTGTGTGTGTGTGTGTGTGTGTTTGCATACTAGTGCAGAGAGCTAGAGAAAAGGAACGTGCTGGTGTTTTAGTGACCGATTGATATTGTCAAAGGTGTATTAGCGTTTTCCTGCATTGTATTTAGTGACACCCCACCACAGAGGATCAGAACAGCCTCCAAAATTTTGACCCCACGTCTCTCCCTCTTGTTCCTTGTCCTTTTCCTCAGCCCCATAAGTGACAGAACACACTGTCGAAGTGCCCACACAGGCAAGCATTGTGCCAGGTGCTTTCATTTCCCACCTGCTTCTATCCCTGCAGGGAACAGTTTCCTCACCTGTAAACAGCCTCCCCTCTCACCTCGTGGAATGAGCAGAGGATGCTGAGCAGCGTGCTTGGGGCATGACAGGTGCCCAGTGAATGGCAGTTGGTGTTACTAATTTTGCTCATGGACGGAGATCTAGAAAGCAAGGAGTGTTCAGTTTGTGGACTCGGTATAGTTCCTGCTGTGGGGTAAGTGCTCAGCAGATGGAGGAAATCATAACATGGTCTGGATCTGGCCACTGTCAGGAAGGAGAACTGGTGGGTTAGGGTTAATTCTCAGAATGGGTTGCCAATCCAGATCTCTCTCACTCCAGAACTTGAGGTCTCTTCATCCACCATGTTGATCCGATTCAGATGGTGTGCCAGTGTCCCACACTCACCAGGGCTTGCACCTCTGGGCATGTCTCAGGGAAGGAGTGGCAGCAGCCTGTTTCTGAGAGCCAGACCACAGTCAGGTCTGACAGGCAAGAGGTAGCTGATCCTACGAATATGTGGTTCTTCCAGTACCCCAATGATATCTCTGACATTTGTGGGATAGTAGGGCTCGAATCAACATGTTCTTTAAAGAAAGGCTTCATTTAGGAACTAAAAGAAAAAGATAATCATATTGAACTTTTAAAAAAGATTAAGAATTTATTTTAATTAGGTATGCATGACAGCGGAATGCATTTTGATTCATGGTGCATGATTGCAGCACAACTTCATTTCAGTGGTTTTACATGATGTAGCGTCACAACACATGTGCAGTCATACATGTACCTAGGGTAATGATGTCCATCTTATTCCACCATCTTTCCTGCTCTCATGCACCCTCCCTGCCCTCCTTCCCCTTTGCCCAATCACAGTTCCTCCATTTTTCCCCATGCCTACCCCCCCCCCCCCCCCCCCCCGCATCATGATCAGCATCCACTTATCAGAGAGAACATTCAGCCTTTGGTTTTTTGAGATTGGCTTACTTTGCTTAGCATGATATTCTCCAACTCCTTTCATTTACCTGTAAATGCCATAATTTTATTCTCTTTTAATGCTGACTAATATTCCATTGTGGATATATACCACAGTTCATACTGAATTTTTTTAAAAAAGTGATTTTTAACATTGGCAAAATGATAATAGGGCATTTCATGGGTGTCACGGGATCCAGTTCCAGCTCTAGTGTTAACCAACTTTGACACATCAGGCAAGTCTCTATGTCTGTCTGGGTCTTGGTTTCTTCACCTCTAATGAAACAATGACTGGAAACAATGGCAATTACACTGCTCTTGATGACCTTTAAGTCTGTGCCATGACTCTACCCCCAACTTGTCCTGGTATAACCAGGCCACAATGAGGAAGATGCTGACCATATATAAAAATGGACTATATATTTAGCCTCTATACTTGGTGAATAGTGGGACTGCTATTCAAAGTATGAGAAAACTGAAAACATTCAGATCAGGTTTAGGAACAGGGTTTGGATTCAACTTTGGGCATGACTTTGATGTGGAGAAGTCCAGGAAGCAGTTGGCTCTATGGGTGTTGCACTCAGGAGAGATAACTGACCTGGGGGCAGAGATTTGGGTGCAGGCCATCCAGGGGTGATAGTTCTCTCCGTGAGGAGCCCAGAGTTTCCCCTCAAGCAGAGGATGTAAGAGGAAGTGAGAAGAGAACTGATCAGAACTCTGGGGGCACCTATCTCCAAGGATCCAACCAGAAAAAGGAATCACTGGGCATGCCCCAGAGCTCCAGTGGGCTGGAGCTGCAGTGCAGGGCTGCCCATTGTGCTTGCTTTTAAAGTGAAGAAGGAAAATAGCAGCAGAGACCCAGGCCCTTGGGCAACCTGCCCTGGAATGCATTATATTGGAAAGTTGTCCAACTTGGCAGTCATAAGGCCCTTCAGTCTGTAGGTTAGCTACCTACCCTCATTAAAGTTCCTCCATTAACCTTGGTCTCTAATTTGAGGTTTATGTTACTCATGTTTTTTGTTATTATAACACATACTTGAGATAAGCAACTTGTAAAGAGAAAAAGGTTATTTGTCTCACAGTTTTGAAGTTTTGAGTTGCTTTGTGGCCTGTGATAAGGCAACACATTATGGTAGAGAGCTCGTAGTAGACTGGGTTCCACCATTCTCCTTCAAGGGCACATCCCCAGTGACCTGAAGACCTCCTGCTAGGTTCCTTCTCTTAAAGCTTTTATCACCTCCTAATAGCACCACTCCAGGGAACAAGACTCTGACACATGAGCCTTTGGGGGACAATTAAGATCCACACCATAGCAGTTGGACTTTGATCGCATCACTCTCCCTCTCTGAGCCTGTTTCTTCATTTCCCAGGATGGTGGTTGAGAGCCGACAGATGTCTTTAAGGTCCTCCATGGCTGACATTGCTTATTGCCGCTCTCAGAAGACTTGGCCCCGTGTGGCTGTGATGATCTTGTTCCTTACCAGGTTCCTGCCCCTGAAGTGAGGCTGGAATGTCACCAGGCAAGACTGCTTCTGAGAAGCAGTCACTTCCAGGCAATTCCAATAACTAGAACAACCACCAAGGGCCAGTAACTAGAAATGAGGAATTTTTAGAATTAGAACAAATTAGGTCAAGTTTACCTGGGCAGGATTCCTGCTATTGGGCAATTGCCCAAAGCCCTTCTATCTTGATTTCACTATCATCTCTCTCAGCTTTGCTTTGATCATTGGTTTTCCCACCCTTATTCATTCTTTGGTTTATGACTTAAAAGCATCAACAACAGAAACAAATAAAAGCAACTGGCAAACTCAAAACCACTTGGTCAGCTGACACAAAGAAGAATCCATTGGATTTTCTGCAGGACAAAGACCTGTGCAAGTAGCTGTCACCACCTCTGATAGCAGGATGGTCAGCTTCTGTCCTGATGCAGGGATGGGAAGCGCACGGCACAGGTCCTGGAGTTGGGGAGATGAAAGGAAACCATCACTGTCTGGGCTCTTACATGCAACCAGGAGTTACATGGATGGAACATTTTGGAATACCTGAATGCCCTGATAAGGTAGATATGAATATGCTCAATGATCTCAGGGAAGTCATGCATCTTAATAGAGTTTCCCAGCTAAAAGCCATATAGAGTCAGGATCCAAACCCAGCCTGATTTTGCTCAAAGTCCATGGTGTTTTATTTCGTTTTCCTCCATAGTATCAAATTTCCCTCTCAGTAGAAAGGTTTATGCCTCCAGGGCAAGTTACTCCTCAGTCTCAGTTTCCTTATCTATCAAAATTCTAGCCATGGGCTGTCGTGTGGATTTGAAAGAGATAATGCATGTGAAAGTGGTTTGAGAACAGTAAAGCTTTAGACATGAGTTAGTCATTGCTTAATTTTATTATTCCCTGGGCAGGAAAGATCAAGTTTTAACTGTCCAACAGATAAGATAAACTTTCCCATTTTTAGGATTTTCAGATGTAGGGAAAAGGGATTCTTTCACCCACTCTTGGGACTCTTCTCAGAATGTTGCCCATGAATCACTTGGTGCTTTGAGCTTCTTCGGATGGGAGGCTTTTCTAGGTACCGATCTCCCATTTATGGGGAGGGCCCTTGATTTGCTGGCAGGGTTTATCTGGCAACTCAGCCGTCCCTGCCCACCTACTCAGGCAGACAGGACTCTCAGGTTCAGGAATCTGGGAGTCACTGTAATCCCTAGAACTGATAGAGTCCCCTTAGGGCCTCTGCCTCCTGCCCTGTATCACACATTGGGCACATTCTTAAATCTTCCCTTGATCACTATTTAAGAGGAGCTGAACTCTGATCTCCAGGTATGCTCAGAGCCTCAGACACAGCCTGACTTATGCCAGGAAGGGGACCAAGTGATATTTCTTCACTTTTTCAGGGTACTCAGTGCTCTCCGTCTCTAATGAGTATCTACATGAGCTCCAAACTGTGCCAGTGACCAGGGATACCATGGCCAGTTGAAGAAGGGAGGAGGCTATCTACCAGGAGAGACAGAGCACACAAATAACTGAACTACAAAGAGAGCCACATATCACAATGGACTGCGTATGTGACAGTGGTCCCATGAGATTATAATGAAGGTGAAACATTTCCATTGCCTAGTGACGTCATAGCTGGGTAATGTTCATCACTCACATGCTTGTGGTAACGCTAGCATAAACAAGCTTCCTGCACTGCCAGTCGTGTAAGAGTATAGCACATACGAGATGTATAATGCATGACACTTGATAATCAATGACTACCTACTGCTTTTCACCATTAGTTTAGAATGTACTCCTACTTTTAAAATAGAAAAGGTTTACTGTAAAACAGTATACTGTGCTACTCTGGTCACAGTCTCACACATCTCGTGCTAACTGTGTCTCTTGATTGCATCAAGAGGCTGCTTGGAGTGACTGCATGCTACCATGTAGGCTTGTTGGTGTAGAATGTTCTCTGATGGTCCCATGATGATGAGATCACCAAACATTGCAGTTCCATGTCGTTAAGCAACGCATGACAGTCCCAGCTACAAACTGCATACAGCCAAGAGAGCAGGGACTGGACCTACGACCCCTAACAATCTGTAATCTGAAGAGTGGGGTGGCATTTATGACTGCTGGTGGCAGAGGAGGCAGCCCAGACTGAAGATGCTGCATGTGCAAAGGTCCTGGAGCAGAGACATGGGACCCTTTTGTATGAGAGGAACTGAAAGGGAGCCTGTGTGGCTTGAACCCAGAATAAGGGGAGGGTAAGGATTCTGGCCTTTATCCTCAGAGCCAAGGGAAACCCCAGAGAGGGTTTAAGCAGGGGAGTGACAAGACCACATGTGTGTCTTAAGGTCACTTGGGCTATAGCGTAGAGAATGGATTGGAGCATGGAATCAGGGAGAGTGGTTAGGGAGCACTAACCCCACCATTTCCTGCAGCCTGTAGTTGCTGGAACTTGGATCTACCACCAACTACCTGCCTGTTGGATCTTGGGCAAGTACGCTTCCTGTTTCTGCAAGGTTTTGCATCTATAAAATGAGGGAAGGCCTACTTCCCTTGCCTACTTTCCCCCTTAATTGAATAAACTGAACACCGGTCAGGAGTCCTTTACAACACTGCCTGGAAAGAGGCTGCCGAAGCCAGCCACTGCAGGGCCTGTTTTGCTTGGCAAGTGAAGGCTCTCACTATCTCCCTTATCCTTACTATATAGACTTACTGAGCAATTTGCCGATGCGTGGTTGGTTTTCTGGGGCTCAACCCTAAGGAGACATAACAGCAGCTAAATCCCCTAGTAGGCAAGGCTCCATCTCTGCTTGCCTCCACCATCAGGAATGAGCTCTGTGAGCTTCTATCCTTTGCTCACCTGCTCTGAGCATCAGTTTTCCTAGCTGTGAAATGAGCCTATGCACATTTATTCCTCCACTTAATATTTGTTTAGTGCTCTTATGGGTTAGGCCCTGTGTGAGGCTCTGGGTATAAGACAGACTCATTTCCTGTCCTTAGAAGTTTTAACATCTCATTTAATATAAAATATTGTACTTGAGCCAGGCAAGGTGGCATATGACTATAATGCCAGCGGCTCTGGAGGCTGAGTCTGGAGGATCACACGTTTGAGGCCAGCCTTAGCAACTTAGCAAGACCCTCTAACAAAGTAAAAAAAAAAAAAAAAAATTAAAGGGATGTGATCTAGCTCAGTGGTAGAGTATACCTGGGTTCAATCCCAGTACCACAAATAAAATAAAATAATGTACTTAAAAATGCTTTTAAAACTAGAACACTGTTCACATTTGTAACAACTGTAAAAGGAGGATTGAATTGGAAATCAGGAAGTGTCACATCTAGTACCAGTTCTGATCCCAAATAACTAGAACGAGGACAGGTCAATCAACTGTGGTAAGCCTTAATTTCTGCAGTCACATGAAGGGGGACAGAAAAGAACCTTCAGGATATCCCAGTTTAAATATTGTAATTCTATCAACATTTCCTCAAAATCCAGATGCTCTTTCCAAATTCTGTATATAGTTGCCTTCTAGACTTCCTTTAAGAATCAAAATCTGCTTTTTACTTTCAGTCTCCTCCCTATATCTAATCCAGTGATCCCAATTGCAAATACCTACAATGATCCTGGTAGGTAATATGAGGAGTGAAATGTGCAGACAGGAAAAGACACCACTGTGGAGGAAAAAAGGGGCATGTTCTATTTAAAGGGGACAGCTTCTTCCCAAAGCCAGCAAATCCCTGCTTTATATAAAAATGCAGGCTGGATCCAACTTCTGCTTTCCTTTAAAACACCTTTCAGTTTTGTCTTTCTCCCTCCCTTTCTTCTGATCACACTACATTCAGGACTAGATGACAGTAGCAGTCTCTTAGGTGGCCTTTCAGCCTGCGGTTCTACCTTTATGCTTCCCCCCCCCCCATACAAATCTCATCTACAAGAATCTTCCTACTCATTCGTTGCTCAGAAACCTACAACATACCTGGTGGCCCCTCAAGTCAGTTCACTTCACTTTACCCAACAAACATGCCGAGTACTGTACTTTGGGTGTAGGTGGAGGAGCCGCAGAACTCATTCATCTGAGATTCCTCTTCTGTTCCTGGTCTTGTGTTGGACTGAAACATCAGGGGCCATTGGGTGTCCCTCTCAACTCCTACATCTTGTCAATCACCAAGTCCTCTCCAGTCTTCTGGCCAATGATGTCTGTATTCATGAGCACTGAGGCGCCTCATGCATGGACCACAGCAACTCATCTCTCCGCAGCCTCTATTCCCATCTCCTGTCCCTCCAGGATGCTGACACCAAACACATATTGAAAATGACTTTCTCTTCAGGTATGTGTCAGGATGCAGAGCCAACCTACAGAACTGCCTCCCATAAGGTAGGTTAAAAATGATCCAAATTCCCTGCTGCACCTTGGTGGTGCTGCCTTCCTTCCCCTTAAAGTGGGCTGGTCTGGTCACTTGCTTACCAATAAACTGAGGTGGAAACATTGTTGGGACCTTGGAGGCCACATCCTGAGATGCCCTGCAGCTTCCATCCAGGCCTCTTAGGACACTTTCAGAGTCAGAAGCTGCCAAATAAGCCTAACTCCTCTGAAGCCATCCACCTGTAAGAAGTGACTTGAGGGGCTCTGGTCAACATACTGCCTGGGCTCCTGGCTGACTCCCAGGTGCCAGAAGCCATTTTGGAAGGGGATCCTCCAGCCCGCAGTTGACACCATGAGTATAACAGATGATCTGTCCAGTTGAGTCCTTCCTGAATTCCTGACCTGCAGAATCATGAGCAAAATAAAATGGTTAAGACTTGGTTTTGGTGTAGCTTCTTATATACCAGTAGATAACCAGAAAAGTGCTCAAAAAATTTGTTGAATGAGTAAATAATACCTTTTGCTGTCATGTTCTGATGGTGTCTCTGCCCTATCCAAGAGCTCTCAATGGCTCCATATTGCTTGAGAAATAAAGTCTAGTGCCCGTAGTTGGCATTTGAAATCATCTCTAATTTGGCTTCAGCCTGCTTTTGAGACTTTATTGGTTGCTCTCCTCAGCACAAATCCATCCTATGCTAAAGTTTGTTTGAGCTATTTCCCAAACACACAAATACTTTTCCAACACCATGCCTATACTGCTCTCTCCGTCCAAATGCCCTTTCCTCCCCCATCCTCACTTCAGTGGGTTGACATTCAACTTGTTCTTTGAGACTTTAGTTAAATGCCTTCTCTGACTGCCCCAGTTCAGCAGTGAGCCCTCCTCTTCCTGGTCCAGGTTTGATGGTTTAACTCCTCTTTTATCATTTACTCTGTTCTTTATTATTTACCTCCTCTATAGCATTGGAACTTCCTTGTGTGTGGGGAGGGGCAGGGGAAGAACTTGAACATAACAAAGTGCATAAAAATATTTTGTGTACCTTACCAGGCATGAATCCCACAGAGCCTGAGTTGAGACTTCCCAACACACGGTGTGGCATGTGCTGTCTCCCAAACCAGGTGTTCAAGTCCTTAAAGCAAAGAGTAGTTGGAAGAAGTATAGGCTTTGGTGGTAGCTTGGATTCTGAATTGTATTTGTGCCACTTACTGTGTGGCTTTGGGCAAGATGCTTCAATTCTCTGAGTTCCAGTTTCCTTATTTGGAAATGAGAGACTTTAGATGAAAATGCCTAGGCACAGTGTTTGGCATGTAACAAATGATTAATAAATGCTTGTTGAATAGTACAACAGAAAGGGTTGATCAGCTTGCTGATTGTTATTTTGTCAACTGGGGAGAGGAGAGGAGGAGAGAGGGGGAAGAGAGAGAAAGAGAGAGAGAGAGAGAGAGAGAGAGAGAGAGAGAGAGAGCGAGCGCAAGAAGGGAGAGAGCGAGCTATCAGTGAAGAGGCACAATAGAGACCACCGAACCAACCCCAACTGTATTAATCTGTGTGATCTTCAGCAAGTGGCTGCAGAGCTGTCTTCTCATGGGTAAATTGAGCGGTGGGCATTGGAATCTAAGCTCCCCTCCAGCCCTGACATTCCAAGAGCATTAAAGAAAAAGGATGAATCACCCCCTTCAAAATACCAATATGGGCTGGGCCCTCCCCCTGCTGTCCCCATCAAGCACAGCTAAGAGCTCTTAATACACAGCCAGCTTCTTCCTGCAGCTGCCACCAAACTTCAACCCCCTTTCCCAGGAGTCTCAGAAGCAAGACTGATAATGGACCCCTGACTTCTCCATCTCAACAGGGAACCAGATCTTATTCCCAGACTCTGGGGGCCAGAGGGCCCTCTATAGAGTGGGCTGGCTTCCCCTGGACATTTGGCTTCCATAGGCTGGTGTGTGGTGTGTGGCAAGGTGTTGTGAGGGTGGAAGGAAAGAATAAAGGAAAAGTTGCAAAAAGAGAGATGAGTGAATTCTCACAATCATGGTGGGAGGCATGTGGAGTGTTGGGAACCTTGCCATTCATTCTCTTCCAGGACTTGAAAATGTGGATGTGCATGTACCTGTAATAGTTTCTAATCTCCATCCAGGGGAGGCTTTGTCCCCCAGCAGCTGTATAAATTCATAGATGCTCGCTGTCAAAGCCACAGAAGACACACACCTAGAGCATTTTTTTCCCTTATAAGTGATAGGCACTAGGTGACCCCAGGAGCACAGTTTTCTTGCCTCTTTGCTCAGAGTTCTCTCTCCCTTTCCTCATTGATGCTATTATTAGTATTAGAGTGTTATCAACATTAATCATAGTGGAGACGTAACTGGTTGTGCATCGGGCACGTGTTCCAAGACCACATCCTTGTCTTCTTCTGGGACTGCCTGGGTCCGGATGGGTCCTATCTTGGCGCCGGGAACTGCCTTGCGCCTAAGCTTTGGGTCTGTCAGTTCGGTGGTCTGTGGCCCGTCACGTCTGCAGCCCGGGTCCTCCCAGCTCACATTGGCTCCTGCTCTGAAAGCCGAGAAGCTCGCCGGCTGCAAGCGGGTTTTCCAAGTGGGCAGGGGTGGGGAGGAGGGGCGCGGGCGGGCCCGCGGAGGGAGGAGGGGGCGTCGCTGAGGGGAAGACCTCGCATTGTAATCCAATGACATTGCCAACGTGGGGGTGGGGGCGCTGGCCTCGGCGCGCTCTCCGAGTTTTGGCTGCCCGCCCAGCTGGGAATAACTCTCTTCGCATAATTCGCGTGTTTACCAGGCATGAAAATTCTTGCTTTCGGCTCCCCCCACCGAACCCCCTCCTCTTCCCTGCTCCCCACCTCCTCCGCCCCTCGCAAGTGAAACTCTGTCTAAAAAAATATTGGCCCGGGGCACAGAAAGTTTTGCATAAATTCATAAGTGATGAATGGCTGATTTTAACGTTATTTGGGTATTTGTCAGAACTTAACAAATATACATGGGGACGGCGGTTCATAAACTTAAACATCTCAATATCCCCTTTCTTCTGGAAATAAATTACGTTTGTTTGCCCGGCTTGGAGTCTTAAGGTAGCCGACATTAGGAATATTTTAAAAGCCATCATCCATCCAGCGTGTCTCCCAGGCGCCAGGAAGATTAAATGAAAGAATCATAAGATGGAGGTCTTTAACTTTTAATCCTTTTACAATGAAGCCTCAGATAGTCGCGGGGGCAGGGTGCCCTCTCTGGGGGGAATAATGCCGTTATTCCTCCGCTCTCAGTTAATGAATACCCTAACGTCTGTCCCACGGCTGACGGAGGCAGCGCCGGGGAGGGGGCTCCGGCTCCCGGGCCAGGCTATTGAAATGAGGAGCCACCGAGGCTGCGTCGGGAGGGAAGAAAGCGCCCGGCTGGAGGGACAGGGCGGGCGGGGCCGGGGGCATTGAGACTGCGCTGGGACCGAGCGCAGGTTTGAAATAATTAGCATAGATTCGTCGGGACTCCGGACTCGGAGGGGGGGCAGTAGGACGGAGGCGCGAGGAGGTGGCCGGGGGTGGGGGGGGGGTGGGGAGGGAGCAAAGGAGAGCGACTTTGGAGTCCAAGATAAATAAAGGGAGCGGGGAGCAGTGTCAGGAAGCGGGCCCACGTGGAGCTGCGCCGATGGGCGCCACCCGGGATTGAGGCGGAGGGACTCACGCGAGTCAAGCGCCGCTCCCAAGAAGTTGGCTTTTTACCGGGCGGGGTGGGCTGATGTTTGTGCGTCTCTTTAAGGGAGCACAGCCTCTGTCTCCAATCCTAAAGTGCAAAGATCCCGATTCTAAATTCTAACTCTTCCCCCCAACCCCACCCCACCCCACCCCTGCTCAAGTGGAGTAAGTGTCCAGAGCTGGGGTGTACCCCCCTCCCAAAAGCAGATCCCAGAGATGGCGATTTTTACCCCAAATCAATTCCCCTTCCCCGAAACCCTGGACCTCAAAGTCTTCCTTAGGTCTTGCGAAAGGCGGAGGTGAGTGTCAAATCTCCCAGCTACGCCTCGCAATTCCAGCTGAAGTCTTGAGACTTCTGGGGCTTGGGTCTGCAAAATCACCGAGGCTGTGCGTTGTTGATTCCAAGGGATCACCTCAACTCGAACAGCCTTAGCTTCCGGGCGTGCAAAGGGTTAACATGGGCTGGATATTGGGGGGGGGGCAAGGCGGGAGGGGTGGCGGGATCTGGGTGGGCGCGCTCTGATTCCCCCCCCCCCATTCCTCGGGGGTCAAGTTTCAGCGGCACTCCGCCCCCAGGGTAGGTGTGAAAGACACGTGTCCCCATTGTGAAGGGCCTGTCAGGCCGGACAAAGCGGCCGCCCACCCTCCCCCCCCGCCCCTCGGCCCAGCCTGGGGTCAGCTCCAGGGGGCCGGCTGGGTGTCGAGGTCACTACAGACCCGAGCTTTGGTGACATGGGGGGAAAATGCTGGGAGACTGGGCAGAGGCCACGTGATGTTTAAAAGAGGGGTTTGAGAATAACGCCCCCTCCCCACTGGAACTCAGCAGTCACCTCCATCATGCCACAGGAGGGGAGTCCAAGGAGATGAGCCCCTTCTCCCAATAGGAGTAGTAGGCACGGCAGCATCCCCTGCCCACCCCCTCCCACCCACCCCCCGCCCCCATCAATCACTAACACACAGAATCGCAGTGTCGAGCGCAGTCGGTTTTAGTGGTTTTCTTTAATCCTGCTCTGCACTTCTTTCTCATTTACTACACGGGATATTATAAAGAATAAATAGCAGATACTCTTAATTTACAATGATTAGTCATTCCATTTGTTCTCTATATTTACAATAGCTGTAAAATAACATTGAACTCTATAGCTTCTTCGAGGTCCAAGGAAAATCAAAACACTTTCCGAAGAATGGAAAATAGCTTTTAAAAAGTCCTTCTACAAAAGTTCCCCCCTCTCTTTGTACTTTAAGAAAAAATAACTTTTCCCCCCTGCTTCGCCATGCGAAGGGCACTGGAATATAAATAGCAGGTTAACATTATTAGCAACAACCAGAATAAGTCTCTCTTTTCTCTGTTCTTTTTTTTTTTCTTTTGCTTATTTTTTTTTAAAAATACAGTAGAAGCCGGTAACTTTTAACGTATAATACTGACCTTTTAATAAGTAAATTAAAACTGGGACCGTATATACACACACATATACATTCCTACACAGTTAAACAGTGCATTACATGAACCAGAAAGCTAGGTCTCTGTAGCCAAAAAAAAAAAAAAAAAAAAAAAAAAAAAAAAAAAAGTTCATTGAAAACCCTCGCTAGAGGGTGGTGGAACTGGTTTGGAGTCGGTGTAGGTGGCGTCAGTGGAGATCGATCAAGTGTCCGGGTGCGGGCAGGGGGCCCCCGAGTTCTAGCACGAGCACTTGCATTCGGAAATGATGGGGTACTGGATGGGAATCCAGCCGCAGCGCTGGCCCCCGCGCCGCTGACAGCGCCACCGCAGCACCGTGAGGTGCACGGACTTGGACGGCTTGCACACCATGCCCTCGGGCACAGAGCACGAGCGCTTACTGAAGCAGCTGCCCACCTTCACGTAGCGCGGCCAAAAGCGGCTGCCTAGGTCGTTCCACGCGTACAGCACCGGGCAGAAGGTCTGCGACCACAGCCACATCTGTAACTTCCTCCGCAGCTTCTTGCTCAGGCGCTGCTTCTTGCCCTGGGCCAAGCCCTCGGAGAACTCCAGCCCTTTGATCTCGCTCGGCATGGCCCCCGACGGCCGCTGCCGCAGCAGCTGGTCCAGCTCCGCCAGGTCCTCGGCTCCTCCAGCCGCTCCCCCGCCCCCGCCGGGTCGGTCCTCAGGGGGAGAGGTGGCCATGAAGCCCGGGTCGTAGTGGCCCCCGAGCAGCGAGCGCAGCAGCGTCTCGTTCAGATCCTTTTCCTTGGGGTCAAAGATAGGGTCCGGGTGTTCGATGAGGTCCACCAGGGGCAGGTTGTCGCTGGGAGCTGGGCGGATGTGGAGATAGTGCTGGCCGCCCGCCGGTGCCGCCCGCAGCCCCAGGACCACCACCAGGGCGTAGAGGGTGACCCCCAGGCTGGGGCAGCGCTCCATGCCTCCGGCGCGCGCCCGGGGCTGCAGCTTCGTCCCGCGTCCCCGGAGGAGAGCACGCTGAGCCCGCGGCGCCGCCGCGCTCCCCCGTCTCTCCGGAGGCGGCTCACCCGAGGCTGGGCAGGCGCAGGGCCGGCAGCATGAGCCGCGAGCAGAGCCTTTGCGCAGCGCCGGCTCCCACCGGGGCGGAAAAGAGGCACACGAGTTGGCCGCAACTCCTTTCTCGGGTCTATTCGGGAAGGCGGCCGCGGCGGGGCATCCGAAATTACTCCAGGGCGACCGCGGGGCGCTGGGGGCGCCGGCTCCTCTCTGCCTTCCCGGGCCGGCGGCGGCGCTGGGCGCGTGGACGAGCCGCTCTCCCCTCCTCCTCCTCTCGCTGCTCCTCGTCCTGCCGCTCTGTGCAGCGCCGCTGGCCGAGCGGGTCCTGGGGCACTTCCCTCCGCCTGCTCCGGGCTCCTCGGCCGGCTCTGCCCGGCGGACTCCAGCGGCGGCGGCGGCGGCGGCGGCGTCCGCGCACGTTGGCACCGGTTTGTCTGTCTCGCTGGGTCCAAGCCTTTAAATTTCCTGCACTTTCAGCTCCATCACCATGGAAACCACTGACTCTCTCGGCGTTGCCCCCTCCCCCTCCTTCCCCCCAAACAACAACCCCACCCCCCACTTCTCCACCCCCGAGGAGCCGGAGCGGCACAGGCTCCGGGGGAAGCCGCCTGCACTCGCCGCGGAGGCGGCGGCGGCGGCTTCGGCAGCGCCCAGGGCTGTGCCCCGCCGGACCCAGATGCCCCGGGAAGCCGACAGTCCGGCTGCCCGCCGGAGCTCACAGGCGGCGGCGGCGGCGGCGGCGGCAGCGGCGGTGGCGGCGGCGGTGGCGCTTGGCAGGTCTCCGCGCAATTTTCTCTCTCCCCCACCACCCACCCCCCTTCTCCTCCTCCGGCAAAATGCACCGCCCCCCTCCTTTCTCCTGGAGCAATGCAACTGGGGCTCTAGGCGCCCCGCCAGGGCCAGTCCCGGGGAAAGCTCGCGGCGGCGCTGGAGCCGGCCTGGAGGGTGCAGGGCCGGTGTTGGGGAGTGCTCCAGTTGAGGTGGGGGGCTCTCACTAGCTGAGTGCTTTGCACTGGGAGGGGAGCGGCGTGGAGGTGCCGGGAGCTCGTTTTTCAGTGCAGTTCTAAGCAAGAAATTTCTCCATGTGCATGAAGCGTTTTCCCCGGGTGCGTCTTGCCTTCCTCTCCCGGGCTCGGTTTAAGTCCCCTCCCCCCAAAACATACACACACCATACGCACCCCCCCTCCCCCCGCACACAGCGCCCCCCTCCCCATGCGCCGGAGGAGTCCAAGAGCCGCAGCGTTGCGCAGCGTGATGTAATTCCTAGGAAGCACTCCTGCCTGTCTGCCCCAGGACCCACGAGGGGGGTCCGCTCCTCACCCTCCTCCTCCTCCTTGGCCGGGTCCTGCACCCTGAGTGGCCGAGGCGCAGGGGCGCGTCCGGCTCGCCTGCGGTTCCCCTAGCCCGCCCGGCTCCGTACCTCGGTCTCTCGTCTCCCTGGGGGCGGCGCGCCCTCTGCTGGCCCGTTGCGAGCCCTACACGTGGTGCTGGAAGGGTGACCCAGGGAAGTGGGTTTTGTCTTGTCTGTCCACTCTGTGTAGCTGGGTTTGTGCTTCTGTGTCCATATCATTTGTGTGTGTCTGCGTTTGCTGACCGGTATGTTCCAGTTCTGCATGTTTTCTTGGACTTCTCCAGGCCCTCAGTGTAAACAAACTTCTTGAGATTCCTCTCCAAGCCCCTCAAATTTCACAAGAATACGTGCTGCATCTTCTGCCCTGGGTAAATCGGCCTCAATGGGGGCCGAGACTTAAAAGATGAACTGGCAGTAGGGGACCTGAGTTCTGGCTATGGTCTACCTGATATAACTATGTTGACCTTGGACGAGTCACTTTTTTGGCACTGTAAATCTTAATTTGGGAGTTAGGGACATAACTACTTTTGCAATTTTAAATAAACCTGCGTGATGCTTTCTCTTTCAGAAGCAGTTTCCTTTGATGGGAGATGGGTACTGAATGACACCACCAGATAATTTCCCCTTGAATGAAGAGATGAATCTAAGCTTCAAAACCCCAATTCAGTTTCCTTTGTGGTGGATGTGATTGGAGTCTGGGATAAACTGGAGAAGAGAGACTTGGAGTGCATGACTTGGGCTTTCTTCAGGATTCCATGGAGTGGAAGTTCAGAAATCCCAATGTGACAGCCTCAGTTACCCTACTTTCTTTCCCCAGAGATCTGGTTTTTCCTTTCAGCCTGCCCCCATTCCCCCAAAAGGTTAATCATCTGTTGAAGGAAGAAAGACTGTGCATGGTACAGTTGGAAGGGGTGGCCAGTTTCACTTGAAAATATTTTCTTCATCTTTGAAGTCTAGACAACTAGTAGAATTAGACTAACAAGGCACTGCCCCAAAGAAGATCTTGCTTTTATGACCACTGGTTGTTGGAATTGGCACCTGGAGCACAGTAGGCTCTTAATCCATACTCTTTATTTTTTTGGGGGAATTTGCATTAGTTTGTTATCTTATGAAGATTAACTGTTCAGAACAATGTTGTCACTGCTGTGAATTAACTAAGAAAATAATTTTTTGGTAAAGAGTACAAAAGCTAAATTCTAACCCAGACCCCCTTGAGATGGTTAGGTTGCAGTTAGTGGTATTTTATTTGTGCTATTTTCTGTTCTATCAATCTCCATCTTGTCTGCTTCAAATCAACTCAGCTCCTTTGGTCGCAGACTGGGTAGATTTGACAGAACAACCAAAAAGCGAATGAAAAACAAACCGTGTTTGAGAATAGACTGGGGGACCTGTTCATGGAGAGTCCATGACCGTCATCCGGTCAGGGGAAAGACAGAAAAGAGAGAAAATTCATAGTCATTCTCTACCCCATAAGATTTTTGCAGTCCAGTCAGGGTAGAGATAACAAGTATAGGAAGAAAATATTAAAAGGGCATGGGGAAAATGTATAAATCCCTGTAAAACTACATATTGATGTTGTATACCTTTTTTTTTTCTAACCCATGGCCTCTTTTGATAAATATAACAGTTTCAATTTCATGCTCTTCTTTGAATGTAGTCTGAAATTTTATAATACATTATGATGACCCCAAAGAAGTCAAAACAAGTATAATATGAGCTGTAGTTTTTTTTTTTTTTTTTTTTTTCTAATCACACCTACCCCTGTTAACTGTGGGGTCCTACAGCCCCTCCCTCCACTCGGTATACTCTGGGATAGCACATATACTCGAGTATACTTGAGTATCTGAGGATGTTTGTTGTCTGAGACTAAACACAACCCATACCTTAATGGCAGAGCTGAGCTTTAGCTGAACTTGAAGAAGAAAAAGTATGTATTTATCTGAGTAGCGAGGAGTTTTGAGACATAGAGTATGAGTTTGCATGAAGACAGAACCCTGAGGTTCAGCCAGAGGCTCTGGGGATATGACAGATGGAGGAAGGAATGCCATACACAGGGGAACTCAACACAAAGAAGGCCTGGGGTGTAGCTTAGAGGTAGAGTGCTTTCCTAGCATGTGCAAGGCCCTGGGGTTCAGTCCCTAGTGCAAAAAATTATTGCTCAACAGAAAAGACTTTTGTACCAGGTGGACTGAGGTTGGAATCCTGGCCCGTCACACAGGCATTTTAGCCATGGTGAGTTTCCACTTTCTCATCTGTAAGATGGAGATACTACACACCTGTCACAATTGCACCACATACAGGAGGCAAAGGATGTCTAGCCAACTCGGTGCCTGGGGCAGAACATAGAGTCTTTCAACAAACGTTTGTTCTGTGGAGAAACCCACTGCCTCCAATTGGCCAATCATCTCAGATTTGAGCAAGAGAGTGGAAGAGATGGGAATGCTGCTGAAATCAAATCCCACACCCAGGGGTCTCCTTGCTGTTTGCTCATCTCTTCTTGATGGCTGCTAGCCTTTGGGGGTGCAGGGGGACACTGGAATTTCTGGGGGAACACAATGGCCAACCCCTTTCCTTAGTTCTGTGGTTCTTTTGAAGAAGGAACTTGAGGAGAAGGGCAAAGAGGGTGTGTTTCTTCAAAAGGTGGATGTGGGTGGGAGATGGGCGAGGGGAGGGCTGACTATCAGCTCTGCTTTTTGATCAGGCATTGGGACTTGGGCCTCCAGAGCTGGGGCAGGAGGTATAATGAACAGGAGTGCCCACCTGTCTTGGCTGTCCCCATCCCAAATGTTGTCCTGGACAAGAAAATTGAGGCACTCCTTCAAACAATTGTTTTGGCAGCTGCAGGTCAAGGCAAGAGAAGCCCAAGTGTACTTATTCATCTTTCCTTATTTCCATCATGATTCTAATAGTAATTCATCAATCTTCTGCTTCTTTGGCCTTGAGAAAGCAACCCTAAGGCAGCTGTGGGTGATGTGTAAAGGGCATGGGAGTGGATGTCCAAAAACTTATAATCAACCAGGCAAGTGTGACCTACCAGCTGTGTGACCTTGGGTGAGTCACTTTACCTCTCTGGTGCTCTCTGGCACCAGGAGGGTCAGAGAATCACAAGGGACCACAAGATAGAAAGCATAATAACTTTCATCTTTTACATCTAGCACCACGCCAGGCATGATTGTCCCATAAGTGTAGCATCTGATGGGCTTTCTCTTGGCGAGACCTATAATACTTCTGGCCTTTCCAGCGTTAGCAAGATGAGGAAGAGTCAGCTACAAAGCTGTCACTCTCCTCTCTTGAGGAGATGAGGGTGGAGGTGGCCTGAGGCAGAGAATGAAAGGTTTCCAGTAGCTTCCTGGGGACTGGAGGAGCCCTGTCCAGGTCAGCACTTGTGGCGAGGGTGGAGAGAGAGCTCAGCTTCACACCGTGCATGATGGGCCACGTGTGTCCAACTGTGATGGGATTCTAGTTAAGAGTGTGACGTTGGAACAAGTTTGCTTGTGGGGTGCAAAAGAGAGGAAAGTAGGAGAAAAATGGGGAGAGAAGGAGGCCAAGAGCTCCAAATGTGAGGTGGAAAATGCACAAGTCGATGTAACACGCGGTTCCAGAAACAAAGTTTAAGTCCGCAGGGGGGACTTCAGCCTGCTCCTTCCAGCCCCGACAGCCCCATCCCTTCCTCAGTCGGCCCCCTGCTCCGCCTGCCGCCCCCTCCCCATCTGGCTCCACACTGGGGAAGGGGAGACGTCTCTGGAGCCCAGTGGCTCATTCATCTCCTGATAAACTGTTTATCTGAGTTTTAACAAGGGCGCCTCTCTCCAGCCCTGGAGACAGAAGCCTCCGCGTGTTTAGCCTGCCCTGATGTGGGGAGCCTGGGGGCGGGGGCGACGCCTGCAGGCGTATCATCTCCCCTTTCCTCGCTGCCCCCAGCTTTGCCCTGGGCTCTCCTGGGTGGGCGGGCCTCGCCCTCTGTTTCCTTGGCTGCAGTCTGGGTGTAGAGGTTTTCCCAGGGAAAGGAAATCTTTCTGCCTTCATCACTCTCCCTCCAGCCATTGTCTGACACACGCTCTCTCTCTAAATAAAATTTTTACACGAGCAATACTTGGTTCTGAGTTATGTGCATTTACCATATGTGACAAGAGGGAAAATGAAACACTATGGATACAGCATGGCTAGTGCCGGAGGGGATTCTCCACAATGATGGAGGAGGGATAGCTCTGTGAAAAGACAGCCGTCACCAAATACATGGGAACTTAAATCTCGAATGCTCCAGGACACGTGTCCAGGTCCCCACCACCCATCCTCCTCCACCCCACAGGTGCACAGATGCTGGTGCACTTATTAAAGAGCAACACAGTGTCCCCAAACACTTGTGAACACAAACACACCAATGTGCACACCTTCAGGCACATGTATACACATACACCACAACACTCCCCCACAACAACAACAATAATAATACACACACACACACACACACACACACACGCACACAGAGTTGCCTGTGTGGTGTGTCCTCTGTTCCTCACTGGGACTCAGAAGAGAATTTACACACAGCCTCCTCTGGCCCACCAACACACACACACACACACACACACACACACACACCTTAACCCAGGCTCATATTTCTTCGTGTCCTCTCTTCCGGCTGCCCCAGATGAATGTTTATTGAGATAATAAGGTCTAGTCTCCCTTATCCCCTTAAAGGCTCAAGATAACAAGCAGACAGGAGCTCAATGGAGTGAAAAGTGGAAAATGACCTCCATTTCAGGTGTGTGGGTTCCAGCACCTGAACCTACCTCGCCCAATATTTTCACCTCTCTGATTCTCCCTGTTGCCCCTCACCCTGTCTCCTCACCAGCTGAGTAGCAGTGCAGTCTTGACAATGATCCCCATCCCTGCCCCACGACCCATCTTATTGGTTCGTCTATTCCCTGGTCATGGGACCTGCTTATAAATATATGGTGTGGTAAGGAAGAAGACCGAGTCCCTCCTCTTGAGGAGCTCAAAGGAAAAGTCAACGGAAGATCACATTCTGGTGTCAGCGGCCACCATGAAGCATAGAAATGTTGGTAGGGGATCCAAAAGGCTCCCTGGAGAGTCAATGTCCAAGTGGAAAGACCTGAAAGAACAATAGGAGATCACAGACCAAGGGGGTGGGGGAGGGACCTCTGGCTGGATGGCATTTTGGGCAGTGGGGACGGGGAGCAAAGTCATTCAAATCCTAGAGCCTAGTGGTCAGGAACAGACGCTGGAATAGGGTGGTCACAGAAAGGACCTAGGCTACTTAAAGTCTAATTTGAATTTAACTTTGAGTTTACAAAGACTTGAAAGAAACCTTGGGGACCATAATAAGGTGGCCTTGATGGGCCCTCCATATTTCTGGAGGGCCCTTATTAAAAAGGGGGGCTCTCTTTAATTTTTAATTAAAAATCAACCCCAACTTGATTCTGAGTTACATCAGGGTCCAAAGCCAGGTGGTTCAGCTCCAGAGTCCTTGCTTTTGATCTGTATGCAGGGATTATTTTGTGTGTCAGGAAAAGCTTCCTAAAGACTCCCTAAAACACATTTATAAGTCATTCGTTATAATGACGACCCCTAAAGAATGGGATTAGCGTGTGGGGTGATAGAGGAAAAAGATCCTCCCTTTTCACTTTACATTTCCTTTATGTAAATTTGCTTCAGAGAAGAGAGAGAGAGAGAGAGAGAGAGAGAGAGAGAGAGAGAAGAGAATTGATATCCATTACAAGATTTAAATTGTGAATTTTGAAGAAATAACTTGCCCCCTAAGTATCAGGCACTTGTAAAGCTGGAAATGGTGCCTAAAATTTCAAGGGTTGAAAAGATGTTTGACGCCAATGGGCTTTGTTTCCGGTTTAGTTAAATGGCTCAGTGCTCATGCAGGAGGGTAACTCTCCGGAGAAGCACTCTGAGGAGTCTCAGTGTGCAGGGGCGTGTGTCTGTGTGAGTGAGTATGAATATGTGACAGACACTGTTTCATGACACTTTAATCTCCTGTCTCAGACTTCTGCAGAGAAATGGGATTGCTTGCAAAATAAAATGATACCCACATCAAAACCCATCACTGGCTGAGAAACAAAACAAAGCTAAAATACATCCCCAACCAGCCTCATGCTTGATCAGAACTGTGTGGTCTGGAAGGAGGTTGGAGTGGAGGCTGGGTACCGGAAGCAAGTGACCCAGGTGGAGGCTTTGGAGAACAGTGTCCCTAAACAAATAGAAAAGAACTTACCCTCTCTGTCCTCAGTCTCAGAAACAAGCCAACAAACCAACAACCAAGAGTTTAACACGGATTGAATTTTCCATCTGCCTTACGAACTTGATCTTATGGAAATCTTGTAGGAATGAGAGATGGTCATCTTTCCATTTTGTAGATGGGGGAAATTGAGGCCCCAAGAGGTGAGGGAGGATTCCAAGATCTAATGATTTGGGGATCATCCGAGGAGGGTGAGGGAAGGCTTCTTAGCTCAGAGCTTGGAGCCCTAAGGGGGCGTGGGAATGCATCTGTTCTCTGGCTCTGACTCCTATTTAGCCTCAGAGGTCATCAATACCTGCAGGTCGATAGGTTTACTTGTGGGCAGAGATTTTGGCAACCAGGTCGAGTAGGAAAGAGGACTCATTGCATCCTCCCGCCAGCCTGTCCCCACCTCCCATAATGGAGCATGACTGTAGTAAAACAGAGCTTTTGATCAAGCGTCCGTCTCCCCACCACGCTTAAGACAAACAATGTCTCTAAACCCCCCAACTGTTTTTATTTTTCTTATATCTCAGGTTTCACCTTCACATCTTTACCCAGCTTCATTAAAAAAAAAAATAATGCCCTCAATTAAGAAAAAAAAATCATTTCTTTATTGTAATTCATAAACTTTACCTACAGAAAATGAAAGGGAGATTCAGTTATATAAAAACAATCCCCTTGAATTTTCAAAAGGGTCCCAGCTTTTCCCCTAGCCTGTCAGGCATCATTCCACCCACAGCAAAAATTTTCCAATCTGTTTTTTGTCGTTGTCAATTAAGAGCACAAGTAGATTTATCAATGAAAACACAAATACCCATGAACCGTGCTAATTCTTGACCAGCATGGTCCGTGGTATTCCAACATAGGAGCTTTCTGAGGTGTGGCTCATTATTTATAGAACTGTTAGAAAAAAAATAATTTTATAAATCAAGCCTATAGATTTAAAAAAAAATTTTTTTTTTTCTTCATCCGTCTTTGAGAGAAATCTGGATAAGGTCAGAGCTGAGACCCATGTTGGGGCCTCTTTGTCCTCCCCCTACCAAATGAATCCAGTACACTACAATTTCAGACAAATGTCTTTTTCCTCACACAAAGGCTTAACCATGTTAACTAGTTAATGTAAAGCTTGATTAAACTCGCAAAGATAATCCCTAAAATGCTGGGAGAAGGGGCCCTTGAAGTGCCTGGAGGTGGCAGGGAGGGGGCGGGCCAGTAAAGAGGCAAGGTTGTGATTGCAGCCTCCTCGGCTCTCTGCATTGTTTCCGAGGTGAATTACTGCCTCGCTTGGGCAAAATACATTGAGAAAAATGTGAAGCAACTTCCTTTACAAAACTCCTCCAGGATTTTAGCCACCTCGGAAGGGATGAGTTTTTAAAATGTAATAAGAGGCATCGTAATTATCATGCCATGGGGTAAGAGAATCCTGGCAGATCACATTTTATAGAACTCTGCTTTTCTTTTAGGCCCTGGCCCGGAAGGAGAGGCAGCTACATTTTAGACTAAATGTTTATGGTTTAGCCTCCTTCAACAGCATGAACGTTTACTTCTGCACAGCTCTTATTGTTCTGCCTGTGATTTAAATATGCTTCTTCTAAATATTTTGACAGCAAAGGAAGTCTTGGGGTACTTGTCCTTTTTTAGGGCTTCAGAGCCATGGTTCTGGGTTGTGGGGTGGGGTTTTGTGAGGTCTCTGACTTCCCCTGCCTCTGATAGCAGCTATTCTTCATTTCACAGGTATGGGATCCTAGGTGAGGTCCTTAGCTCTCACCCAAGTTACCCAAAATTCACAGGGAGAAGAAAGTCTTGCAGATGGTGCTGACCTGCCCAAGGAAGTCAAGTGCCCTCTCATTTCTATTGAGGTTTTAGTATTTCTGAAGGAGAAACAGGCTCACATTAATGGGTATATAGAACAAGAATGACTTTTGATTGTTCAAAACTCCCTAAGGATAGCTTTGCTTACTCTCCAGATAAGGTCATGACATTTGATGACTTTTCCCGTCTGACCACAGCCTACCTTTCCCCTATCACCTCTCTCCACTCCTTGCTGTTTGCCCCTGTGGAGCTTGTCTGGCCCTCCTGGGAGGTCTGTACACGCAGTCTGCTCTTCCTCACTGCTGTACATTCCGTCTGCTCACTTTCTCCCTTTTGCAAAATCATTTGCCACCCCGAGATCCTGCTTATACATTACCTCCTGCTTAAACATTACCTCCTCAGTTCTTGATCTCTGGGCAGAAGTAATCACCCCCTCCACTCAGATCCTACTCCATCCCACTCCTCCTGTGGCTCACCCAGCACCAGCTTGCCTTGCAGGCTGTTGTCTGCCTTCCCTGCTGGATCGCAAGCTCTTTATGGGAGTTCCTCTCTATATTCCCAGTGCCTAATACTGGGTTTCATTGCTTTTGGTGACCGTAATGGATCCTGGTAGTGGGTGTGGGGAAACGAGGGTGTTGAAAAGCTATGCTCATTCCTTAATGAAAGCAGCAAATTCAGACAGCAATAGCTGGCAATGTCCCATCTTCTCAGATCCTTTATAGGCATCTGGAAAATAAAAAGACCAATTTGACTTAAATAGATGCTCTACTATTTAATGAGTACACACCAATGACTTGCTGGTTGTCACACCGACCCCCTCGGCAGCCTGAATTCTCACAAATTAGCAGCTCTGTACCTTGAAGTCAGCTGATTTGGGCAGCAGAAGCGAGCCAGGGCAGAGGAGGGGTGACGGATGGTTGGCTCTAGCCCAGGAAGCTGCAGCTTGGGTGGGGGGACGAGGAGTAGCTCAGTGACCCCCAGCTCATTCTGAGGAGGCAATAACGGTGGTGACATGTCAGGCTAATCGGCCCATACCCTGGGAAAGGAAGGTGGTGCTGCCCCCCCACCCCCATGCCTGAGATCTCAGGACCCAGTCCTTTCTAGAACGATTTTCTCTCTCTTCTATTGGTACTGCTCCCAGTCCCTGCTGTCTTCTTGGAGAGGTGGCTTCAGAAGCCACTTCCAAAAGGACAGAGCACACTAATCTCTCTGAAGACGGCTCTCCTCGGTGTCCAATTCCTCTTTGTGTAGCCAAAGTGCCTTGCGCACCGTCTGCCGCAGTCAGCACTCTCGGGGGGTGGCTGGCTCAATGGCTGGGTTCACTGTCAACACCGACTGGGTGCTATTCTTTAAACATCCTTTAGGTCCTCTAAGCTGTCATTGTGCAGTTACAATTGTCCAGATAACCAGGTCAAAGGTGCCCCTTTGGGTATTCTTTTCCCAGCCTGAATGACGCAGCCCGATGCAAGAGCTTCTCAGGGCAGCTCCCCGTCACTCGGGTTCTGCCCACCTGGCACACAGGGCAATGCTTTGAAGAAGAAATGGATTAAGGTATTGGATTACAGTTTCTGCAGCCAGGCTCAGGGCCTGAGCTGAACGTACTGCCCCGAGTAGGGTGCCTTGGCAGAGCAGCTCAGGCCTCCCTCCCTCCTCTCTTTCCTCCCGGTTCTGTTGCCCTCTAGGCAGAGGGAGGTAGAGGGGACACTCACTCCCCATGACTTAGATCAACATTTTGGCAAAGGGTAAATAGGGTTACTATTATTACCTGATATCTCTGCACGCGTTCCGTTCTACAATGGGACAACATGAAGATGAGGGCAGGAATAGTCTGTTGGTACATGAGTGGGCAAACATGAGGTAGAGGCAATAGTTCAACCAGAAGACAGATGTCAGTCTCTTTCCTCTCTCCCCCGTCCTTCTTCCCAGTTATTGACTTCTAACTTCATGCCTGATATGAGCATAATATATATCTTTATCCTTATCTGTCTATCAATTTACCTATCTATCATCACATTTAGTCCTCTAAACAGCTCAGTTCATAAGCAAGGACACTAAAATGCAGAGGAGTCAAGTGACCTAACCAAGGTCGCCTGAATAGGAAGTGGCACAGCTGAGGTTTAACGGTACCTACCTCTAAAGCTTGTCAGTTCCAACGGCCTCTTTTTCCTTCACCTGGGATTCTGTTTTTGGTGTTCCTCATACAACTAACAACTGTGGACAGTGGGGGTGGGGGAGGGAAAGGACACAAAAGGAGACTCCAACACGACCCATAAAACAGTAGCTTAAATTTTCAGTCCATGCACATACACTTGGTAAAGCTTATACATGATTGGGAATTACACATACCACCTTGGTGGTTGATACTTCTGGGGAAAGGGTAAAATATTTGGTGGTTGCTGAGGTATATTTATGACATTATTTCTTTTAAAAGTAGAGAGAGGTCAAAGAAAAGATAAATAAAAAAATCTTCATTGTTCAAACCACAATGAGAGAGCCCATTCAGACCCACTAGAATGACTGTTATTGAAAGAGTTAAAAAAAAAAAAAAAAAAAAGAAAAAAGAAAAGTTAAGAGTGTCAGCTGGAGAGCTGGAGGATTTGGAAAAGTGGAATCCTCGTGCAATGGGAATATGACATGATGCAGCCATAATGGAAATCAACATGAAGGTTCTGCAAACAAACAAACAAAAATATAAAATTATCATGGGAACTAACTCTTCTAAAGAACTAAACTAAGGCTGTCAAACAGATATTTGTACATCTTTGTTCCTTGCAGCATTATTCCCAATAGCCCAAAGGTGGAAATAACCCACTTGTTCATGGGCCGATGAATAGCTAAACAAAATGTGGTATATGCATACAGTGGAATCTTATTTATCCTCAAAAAGAGATTCTGACACAGGTTACAACACAGATAAATCTTGAAGATATTATGTTAAATAAAAGAAGCCCATCACAAAAAAGACAAATACTGTAGGATTCTACTTATACGAGGTACCTAGACTATCCAGGTTCAGGGACAGACAGTAGAATGGGGTGGCCAATTACTAGAGGGAGGAAGGAAGTAGAGGTATAGTTTAATGGGTGCAGAGCTTCAGTTTGGGACAATGAAAAAATCCTGTAGATGGAATGCACCACAGTGGAACTATGCTTAATGCCACTGAACTGTACACTTAAAAATGGCTCATACGGGGGCTGGGGTTGTGGCTCAGTGGTAGAGTGCTCGCCTAGCACGTGTGCAGCCCTGGGTTTGATCCTCAGCACCACATAAAAATAAAATAAAGGTATTGTGTCCAACTACAACTAAAAAAAAAAAAAAAAAAAACAATGGCTCAAACAGTGAATTTTATGCCACACACATATTTTGATATATATTTTGTTACTGTGTTTAAAAAAAATCACTTTGGTGTCCAGTGAGGAGGGGGCAGAACAGCTGTATGAACAGTTCCTCCTCACATGCCATAGGTCCTTGGGGAGAGTTAGACCAGGAGTGAGGTGACAGGCCCCCTTGCCCTGGGACACTGAGCAGGCTCCTTTTTTTGTCTCAGGTGGGCCAGAAAGTGTGCAAATCCCACGTTTTCCCATTCTCCCTGCTGGGGTTCGGCCAAGCACTGGGTGCTTTCAGGCTCAGAGGAAGTTCATCTGAAAATAAAAGCGGTCCTTCAAGGGTCCACTTGGATGGAGTGACTCCCTTTCTGGTAGTCTCTGAGGCTGAAGCAAGACTCCAGCCAGCCCCCTGGGCATAGTAACAGCCCTGTCAGCCAAGGCAAATCTGCCGAACCTCAGAGTCCCAAATTAGCACCTGGCCCTTCGATAGGGCAACTTTGGTTTAAAGTTTAAGTGAAACCTTGACAGTCCTGCTGACTTGAGGGGAGGCCTTGGGCGGGCTCTCATAGGATGCTCTTTCTTCACAGGAATGTGCTGGTGTGTACAGTGCGGTGTCCGCAAACAGTCAGTGCCTACAACTGCAATTAGGGCCTTTCAATGGAGGTGTTAGCCACATTCAAAGTCTGAACGGTCTCACCCATGAAATTCATAATGGGATAAAAGTTCCATTCCGGGACTGACAACTTCAAATGGAATTTGGTGTAATCTTTTATTTATTTACAGGTTTGTGGGAGTGGGGGATGGGGGCTACAAAAATCCCACCTCACCCTGCACTCTACCCCCTCCACCGCCCACCCCCCCAAGCTTCCAAGGATAAAAATGAGGGTTGGGATTACATTTGGAGGGAAGCAAGGCTATATTTAAATATGCTTTGGAAAGTGTGGCTCCATGTCTGAAGCAGCCCAGGGCGACAGCTTCATCTAGCCCAGCCCGTGACATTCCAAAGAATCATATTGAGACTTTACACTAATTGGTTCCAATTTATCAGTTCCAATTTCTCCCATCTCAGGGCCAGGCTGAAGGCTCCATGCTTTCTGAGGCACGCAACACATTGAGTTTAGTCCAGCAGCCAAAGAAAGAGTCCAGCTTCACCTCCACGCCTGGTTATGTGGATGACCATGGCTGTTAAATTCTCTGATGTCTCTTCTTTTTAACCTAAGCCGATCCAAGTCATTATTCCATTAGCTGCCTCTTGGTAGATCTTTTGGTAACTTCAGTTCATCTTATTTACACAAAAGTGGTGCTTTTTGCGGTATTAAGTGGGCCAGGGGAGCCAGGGGTGGGGGTGGGGATGGGTGGCCGATTTATTCCTAATTACAGTAGGGTTCTTGCTCCCATCCCACCGTTCTGCCCATTCACAGGCTCGGGCCAGGGCTGGCGCCAAGATCTCCAAGTTGCCCTGTGTTTATGTCATTGAGAGAGGACAATATTTCAGTGTGGAGCCAAGCCACAGGGATCCACTCTATAAAACCCTCACTAAAAATAGACGCTCCAACCCCTGCCCAGCCCCCCTCCCCGCCTCCGCGACTCCCCCACGCCTGCCCCCAGCGCTAGCAGCACCCAGCTTCAATTCGCAGGGAGACAACCGTGCCAAATCGGCCGAATCTGCAGCTCTGGGGGCCCGGAGAGCTCTTTTCTTCCTGAGGAGTTTTAACCCAGAATAAAAGGCGTCAATTAGCAGCCTTTAGAGCTGACAGGGCAATTAAAGCTAAATTGCAAGACAGAGGGAGAGCTGGAAGAAGAAGGAAGGAAGGAAAGTGGGGTGGGGTGGGGGGAGATTTCAAATGTATTTTTGGTGACAGCTGCAGTTTTGAGGAGGGACAGCCTCTACAACTGGCTGTTTGGATATATTTTCACTTGTGAAGTGATATTTTCAGTGAACACTGATACTCCCAGTTTATTGCACTTTTCATGTTAGATCTGAGCTGCTTGGGAAAATTAAAACAAACACAGAGCAAAAGGATCCTGTCTTTACAAATGCTCCCAACTGGCTGGGCTCCAACACACCCGTTTCTGTGCGGGGTAAGTTAGATGCAGCACGGCATTGTGGGGGCGGGCGGGGGGTGGGGCAGCGGTGGCAGCAAGCCCTGAAACAGGCTTGGGGTCTCCCAGGGCTTAGACCACAATGCGTTTGCACACCTCTCGACTTTGTGCTCAGTTTCCTAATCCAGAACCCCAAGTCAGGTTATAAAACTGTTGGGAAATAAAGCCATCTTTGGCTTACTCCTGGGTGACCTTCCTTTATAGGCAGGCCTGGGTTTGGGAAGAGGGAGGGCCTAAGATTGTCTTATGCAGACTGGAATGGTAATAAGAGCTGTTTTGCTTTTTGACTCATTGTTGCAATACACCAGTTTAAGGGGAGTGGATTCAAGAGCCCTGGGCACTGGGCACTGGGCAGGGCACAAGACAGAAGTGGACCATATGGAGAGAGCAGCCTGAAGAAGCTGGATCTTCATCTGCCTCCACAGCCTCTTATTCCATCCACCTGCCTACTTTGCATCCCATCCCAGGGAGGAGACAGGAATTACCTATCCTGAGAGGATGCTCCCAGTCACCCTTGCTTTGCTGGACCTCAACTTTCACTCTTCCATCCTGTGACTCTCATCCTTTCCTTTTTATCTTCCTCCTCTTGTTAAGAAAACTGCCCCTGCAGTTTTCCTGAAGCCCCTGCCATGCTCCTGGCACTATGTTAAGGAGCTCCCATGCACTGAATGGAAGGTGGGTACTATTATTTGTGCCTATAGAAGAAAATGGAGGCTGAGAGAGTAACCTGTTTCAGTAACCTGTTCAAGGTCACCTAGTTGGTGAGTGGTGGAGCTAAGCTTGGAACCAGGTCTGAGTCTAAAGGCTGTGGATTTTAATCCTTATATTCCTACTGTGCAGCCTCACCTGAATCTTCAGGAAAACCTTATTAATTTAGGATCTATATTCACTTAGATGGGGCTAAGCTTTGAAGCCTTCCAAAAAGAGGGACTTGCTGGTCTTAGGACACTGCTGATATGGCAAGGACAAAGTCCAGCATGTCTGAAATGAACGGCCCTGCCAGCAGTGTTTAATGGAGGGTCTCTCAAGCTAGGGTTTACCGAGCCTGGATTTCTGAGAATCCATTCTTAGGAGCATAATGAGATTAGATATTTCAGACAATCTGGTTCAAACACTGTCATTTCGACAGCTCAGTAAGGTGAGAGGCCAAAGGTCACACAGTTAGCTATGACAGGTAAGGGCAGAAGCAGGCATCTGTCTTGGCTCAGGACTCATTGTGCTAACAGGTAGAATTTTCTGATGCTGGATTTATAGGCCCACTTGCACAGCTTGGTTGAAGCTCCTTAAGAGCAGGGATTGAGTCTAGGGGCTTTAGTAGATACCTGGAGAATGTGTGTGAAAAAGCAATCTAGGAATGACTATAGGTAGGCAAACACTTGATTCGCTAATTACAGACCAGTGTTCCTTGCACTCAGGGGTATTGAGAATTGGCTACAGTTTAGTCTCCCTAATCTCAGTTGTTTAAATCAAGTAAAATGGCTTTTATTTGTAGACCTGAGTTCTTCTCCATTTGTTCCACATTCAGTAATATTTTATAAAGAGCACCTAACATGGTTCAGGCACTGCTCCAGGTTATAAACAACACAGACTAATTCCCCATTTTCCTCCTCACTCGCCTCTTTCGTAATTGGGATTTGGTTTGGTGAGGCTTGGATAGAAAGAGGCCCACTTTGGTTTTCCAATTTGTTGTTATTTTTTTTCCTTCTTTTTATATTCTTACTTTTATTTCTTACCTTTTAAAGTTTGGAAACTACAAAATTATGAAATAGTGGACTGTAAAAGAAATAATATAGTGCAAATATATAAAAAGTTAAAAGCACAGAAGTGTCCTCCATTCCTCCCTAGAATAGTCATAGAGTAGTCAGTGTTAATGGCTGATGGCATCTATTTTTTCCCCCAGCGGTTTGTATGTGCAGCAGTCTCACAATACATGATATGTAAGACTTGCATGTACAAATGGAGGGTCGGCTTCAGTGAGTGCAGAGCTGGAGCAGTTTAGCTGTGGGACAGCCCAGGGTATTCATAATCCACATGCTCTGAATCATGGGCATTTTTCACAGGCCTCTTGAGATATTGCTTAGAACAGATATTTCAAAATTGAATTGTAATGATATTTCAAGGAAAGAAAAGTCAAGGGAAGCAACACAAATATCTTTCCCCTTGTCCCAACGTCCCCAAGATCACAGGTCCAGGACAGCCTGCTCTATTTAAGACCCAAGGGATGGGCCTCAATCTCAGTGCTTTTTTTTTTTTTTTCCTTTTATTAAGCATTATTTATGTTATTTTGCACCTTGAGTCTTTATTTAACCACATGGGCATTTGTCTTTGATAATACAAACAGAAAACTCAATCTTTTCAATGGCTATGTGCTCTCTCATAACATAGCAGGATCTCGATTAAGATAATAATAATGGCTCTGCTGATGAGGAGCATTTTAGCTCTCTCCATCTAGAAATTTGTTGTTGGTGGTGGTGTAATTGAGCTGTAATAGAACAGCATTGATACATGTCTCCTGCTCGCTCATGTGAATCAGAATTCTTTAGGATAGAACCTTGGAAGTAAGTCACTGGATGTAAGGGTTTGTGCATTTATGATTTTGACACTGACAATTTCCCTTTTAACATGCTCCAATTTACACACCAATGAGAAGAGTTTCTTTTACTTACCCATACCAGAATGGGCATATTTTTGATAGTCATCAAGCCAATTCCTACCGACCATTGGATGGGATATGGTAGTGTTAAGTCCACTAGAGAGAGGAAATACAGACCAAGACCATTCTACAAATTCAGTTTTCATTCAGTTTCCTTTAAGCAACCATTCCCAGCAGAAGTAGAGATGAGACAATAATGTGGCACATGATGATTTGTGACCCTTAGGGAGATGGTTAAAAAATGGTGTCCTTGGTCTTTGACAGGTAGCCTGGTTCAGGAGAAAGGGCACTGGACTGAGGAGGAGGGATCGAAGAGTGGTTCCCACCTGGCTTTGCCATTTGGAGCAGATCACAACCTAAAATTCCCCAAACCCCTGTTCCCTAACCTGATGAAGAGGATTATATCATATGCTCTTCAAACTTCCAGGGTTGCTGTGAAGATAACATACCTGCACGTCCTACTGTAGAATGAGAAAGGGTTTTGTAAAAGGCATGCTGTTTAGGTAACTGCAGATTCAACAGATCTTTGGTAGAGAGGACTAGTGCCTCTGCACAGATACAGAGAGCAGCTTGGATAGCATGGAAGTCTAGGCATGGACACTAAATGGTGATAGAAAGAGACCCTGACAGCTGAGCGCTATGAGCGAAAGGATCTTGGGTTGAATTTCTGAGTTGTGTTTCTCTGGGTTTCAGAAAAGCTTTTGAGGAATTTGATGAGTGGGCAGGAGCTTCTGTCATATACAGATTGGTGTGTCATTGCCCAAGAGCCTTAGGTAATTGTTGTATCTGTTGAATGTAGAACATGGTAGGAGACTAAGGAATAAAGAGTTAATGCAGGAGTAGTGCTCACACTAACTATAAGCCAGCAGTAGGAGTGTCCTCTTTGACCTTGAGTTGAAGCCATCCCTTTCATTTTTCTATCTTATTGACCAGGTGCGTGTTGATGGCTAGTGCTACACCTGCTTCCTGACAGGTGCTCAGTGAGTGCCCCCTGTCTCCTCTGGTCCCACTCTCTCTCTCTCTCTTTTTTTTTTTTTTTTTTTTTTTTTTTGTGGTACCGGGGATTGAACTCAGGGGCACTCGACCACTGGGCCACATCCCCAGCCCTTTTTTGTATTTTATTAGAGACAGGGTCTCACTGAGTTGCTAAGTGCCTCGCCATTGCTGAGGCTGGCTTTGAACTCGCGATCCTCCTGCCTCAGCCTCCCAAAGTGCTGGGATTACAGGCGTGCGCCACCGTGCCCGGCTCCCCACTCTCTCTTGATGGCACCCTTTACTCAGTCCCCTGCCCCTTTTAAAAATTTGGCATGGGGGATAGTTATGTTCAACCATGCAAAATTGTGTTCTAATTTCAACTTTGCCATATACTTTGTTTTATGATATTGAAGGAAGTACTTTGCTTCCCTCAGTTACCCCATCTGTAGACTAGAGAACATATGAACTGCCTTGGGATTCTCTTGAGGTTTAGGGGAAGTCATAGTGCAGGGCGCTACTCCTATGTTTATGCCCCCTGCAGTGGGGCGTTTTAGATGATCGTCCTTCACATTATTTTAGTTGATGA
Source organism: Tamias sibiricus (assembly GCA_025594165.1). Lineage (NCBI taxonomy): Eukaryota > Metazoa > Chordata > Mammalia > Rodentia > Sciuridae > Tamias > Tamias sibiricus. The sequence continues at coordinate 34,283,609 of CM046660.1, read as the reverse complement.
TGACAACTAACATTTTGGTGTGGAACAGCTTCCTAGCTCCTGTAACCGCTGGCTTTACTTCCATTCTTTCTTTCTTTTTTTTTTTTTTTTTATTCGAAGTTGTTGTAGATATAACAGTAGCATGCATTACAATTCATAATACACATATAGAGCACCTTTTTACATAACACTGTTAGTATACCATGTATATTCATACTATTCATGTCTTCAAGCATGCATTTAGGATAATGATATCCATCTCATTCTACCATCTTCTTTTTTCTTCCTTTTATACCCCCTTGCTCCCTCCCATTCCCTCCCTCCCTATTGACCTTTCTAGTGTTCCTCTAATCCTCCTACGCTCCCCATCCCAACCCGACTGTGAATTGGCCTCCTTATATCAGAGAAAAGATTTGGCATTTGGATTTTTGAGATTGGCTATCTTCACTTAGCATTATATTCTCCAACTTCATCCATTTACCTGTGAATGCATCATACATTGCTGGTGGGACTGCAAAATGGTGCAGCCATTATGGAAAGCAGTGTGGAGATTCCTTGGAAAACTGGGAACGGAACCACCTTATGACCTAGCCATCCCACTCCTGGGTCTATTCCCAAAGGACTTAAAAGCAGCATACTACAGGGACACAGCCACATCAATATTTATAGCAGCACAATTCACAATAGCCAGGTTGTGAAACCAACCTAGGTGCCCTTCAGTAGATGAATGGATAAAAGAAGATGTGGTATATTTACTTCCATTCTTAACAAGATGTCACAAACTGGTGTCTCAGGTGAAGTGGCTTCCCCAGCAGCCCACTCAAAGTGGTTGGGCTGTTTCCATACCAGGCTGAATCCCGGAGGCTAATTTAATCTGCCTTCCTGACTTGGCTCCTATTCCTGCTTCAGAGGCGCATGGGCAGTTGTCAGATTTGGAAGCAAGTGGAACAGATCACCTGAGTTGGTGGGAGAAGACCCATGCTCCTTGCTGGCCTCAATCCTGCCTGGTTCCACCTGGATTCTTTCCTCAGAGCTCTGGGAAGCTGAGGGAGCTGGAAGGCCCCTTAAGATAGCAGTTCTCAAAAGAGTGAAGGCTGATCCCCAAATGAGCCTCTCTTTTTGAAGTCTGTGGTGGGAGGTGATCTCATGGGGAAGCAGGTCCCCAGGGAAAAGTGAGGTTAAGGAACGCCAGACTGGGAATGACCTCGGCACACTGGCCTCTCCCTTCTGACCTCCATCCATCACTCTCCTCTCTCCCAGCGTCTCCAGTCTCCTGGGGGATGGCTGTCTCCTCCTTTCTTTTTTCTTTAGCATCAGGGAGGATGACTCAAACACTGCCTAAGGGCACCAAAGGCATCCACAAATTGGTCCCAATCCCAGCTAATGAGGAAGGCAAGAGAGGAGACTGGCAGGCTGGGCCCTGTGGCTTTGGGCTGAGAGAGGAGGGGAGAAGGAGGCAGGCTGTTAGGCCCTCCTCTGACCCTACACAGCTCGAGGCCCAAGGCCCCATGCCCTGGGCCTGTGGATCAGGCTTTTCTAAAATCTCTTCTGTTCCAAACCAGTAAATAAACAGATCTCTCTCCAACCTCCCCCTCCCTTCCACATACACTCTTCCCCACATGAGCTTAGGCAGTTCTAGTGGTCCAGGGGAGAGGTGAAATGCACATCTTTCAACACCCAGATCTCAGTTTCCATTCTGGCTTCTCCACACAGAGTCATGGGTCCTGGACAAGCCACTTGACCTCTCAAAGCTTCAGTTTTCTCATCCATCAAATGGATTCTTAAAAATGATATCCATCTTGAAGAACCATGAAGAGGAGATGGGATCAGACACGTGCATTGCCTGGAACCTGCTTTTCCAGGAAGTGGTGTGCTTTATTATTTCAAACAGCCTCTTTCTCCCTATGCTACCCTCACCTCCCACCACACCACACACACACACACACACACACACACACACACACACACACACATGTCAGAGCAGACAACGGTGACACTGTCACAGACCCAAGTCCCCATTTTTGCAATTCTTTTCCTTTCTTTTTAAAATGGATCCTTATATGACTTCTTGTAATGTGAGGACCTTGCCCTTCCAGGCCAAACTGCAACATCAGCATTGCAGATGAAATGCTCTTAATGTCACACGGGCTCAGCCCACTCCAGCAAATGCCATGGGGGAGACAGGGAGAGAAATACTGGCCAAATAATGGCCAAGGGTGTTCTGAAGTCTGACTCTCTCCTTTCCCCATCTCTACATATTCTCTTCTAATTTAAGGTAGCCTCCTCGGTTGAGAAACTCAGCTAACTTCCTTTTTTTTTTCACGCCCGGCTTGAAGTCGGAAATTATATTGGTAAGTCTCACTACGGTAGATGTTATTAATGTGCTTAATGGGCACTCAAGGCAGTTTAAAGATCTTAGCCTTTGCACTGCGCCTTTATCCCACCCTGGGGGTAAATAATGGAGATGCTAACACAGTCTGTAAAGGGGAAAGAGCAGAGGTGGCCTGCCTGCTTCACAGGGGCGGGATGCTTTGATGGCCTGTCTGCAGGCGGGTGATGAAATCAGCTTCCCTCGTTTTTATACCCCTTTCAAAAGGCCAATTCTCCCGACACAATGCACATTTCCAAGTCATTTTTAATTTGGCATGAAAATGTCTTCTTTATCCCAGACTAGAGCCAGTGGAGTTAATGGGAAACACACATCTGGATGGCTGCGCTCTGCCCAGTGAGGAGGTGAGCCACGGGGGCCAGAGCATGGCAGGGGATTAAAGGTAACCGTTTTCAGCCCCCCCCCCCCCCCCACACACAGGGATTGAACCCATCACACTGCAATTGTAAGTTCTCAGAGCTAGCTGCTGCTCCCACAGTAGCCATACGTTTCCCCCTTTTCCTCCCTGGAGATGAGGTGTGAGGTGGCGGAGGGGCCTGTGAACCTTTTGGGGATCTTTAGTTATTGGTCCCAGGCTAGAGAGAACATTCTCCTTTTGATGTCTACCTAGTGAGTCCTGGCTGCTCCCTCTTCTGCTGCAGACATTCTCCACGCCTGACCTTGTGGCAGGAGTACCAAGATGGGACCTTCAGCAGAGCGTAAAGGGGCGGGCTCCAGGCACACCTAGGCCAACCTTTCAGGATTCTTCATGGTCTGTTTTCACTCTCTTTTTTCTGGCCAGATTCATGGCGTATGAATTCGGACTTAGCATACATTTGTACCCAAACCCAAAAGGCAGCGTCCCTGATACACAGATTTATGTTGATAGTCCCCTGTCTGCGGATGTCTACGGTCCCAGAGGAGGGTCCTCTTTTTAAGCTCGTCCCCTCATTACATTGGTCTCAAGCTTTAGAAATTCTTTTATCATACTATACTTCGTTTATTATTCCTTTTACTTTCTCGGTCAGGATGACATGTTTAACCTGAGAAATTCTGGGGTCTGTGAATTCCTTGAAATTGTAAGAAATGTGCATACTCAGAACTTCCACCAAATTCTCAGAGGGGTCTCAAAGGTCACAATTCAGGTGATCGAGCACCCTGACGTTCTCCAGTCGTCCCAGGGTAGTCATTAGTAGTGACTCTTCACTTGTAAAAGAGTCAGTGTGAATGATAAATCGCTGTTGATTTTCCTTATTTGCAGATCTCTTGTTTGTGAATTTGCCATTGCTAAAATTTATTCATAATGTCCAAATCAATATTCGTGGCACTCAGTGGTCATTGGAAGTGGCAAAAATTTGAGTTGTTCAGTGTGCATATTCAGCTGAGGTCAACCTCCGTGATTCTCTTATCTTTTTGTTTCAGCTCTCATATTGTAACACGTGTCCTTTTCATGGTCTATATAGTACCATGTGGTTTTTTTTTTTTTTTTTTTTTGCAATTTTATCTTTTGATGTTGATTTTGCTATTTCAAATGACCCGAGTGTAGTGTTGACATGTTGTCCAGTGTTCTTAACCACAAGAATGCTGCGATGTGTCTTACAGGGAAAATATGTCTTTTATATGAACTTTGTACAGGCATGAATTATAGTGTTGTTGACCATGAGTTCAGTGTCAATGAGCCTACAATATACTCAATAAGATGTCACATACATGTATCAAAATATCACACTATACCTCATAAATATGTGTAACTATTATGTATCATTTAAAAATTAAAATGTACAAATGAACCGGGAGATTTATTATGGGAATTGGCTCATACTGTTATGGAGGCTGAGAAGTCCCATGATCTGCTGGAGAACCAGGAAAGCTAGTGGTGTGATTCAATCTCAGTCCTAAGGGCTGAGAATTCCAGGGGCCAATGGTTACATGTAAGCCCAGGTCTGAGTCAGAAAGCCTGAGATCAAGACTGCTGAAGACAGAGGGCAAGAGAAGATGGATATCAGTTCAAGCAGAGAGTGAATTCATCCTTCTTCAACACTTTGTTCTACTCTGGCCCTCAATGGATTAGATATGCCAGCCCATACTGGTAAAGATGCTCATCTTTCCTTTGTCTACCAATTCAAGTGCTAATCTCAATCATGGCTATCATTTCCCAATGTACGCATGCAAGAAAACATGATGTAGCACACCATAAATATGCACAATTTTTGTCAATTATATTTTAATAAGACTGGCATAAAAAAAAAAACAGACTCAATCAAATAAGCGCTAATCTTTTCTGGAAACACCCTCACAGACACAGCTAGAAATGATTTTTTACTAGCTACCTGGGCATATCTAAACCCAGTCATGTTAACACATAAAATTAAATACTGCGAGTTCACCCTTTGTCAATGTGGCACCTATGCACATCTCCTTAAACCACATTTAATCTCTAAATCAAGTTAATAACAAGGTCATAATCTCACCTAACGTGATAACAGCTACCCAGCAAACAACTGAAAATGCATTAATCCCTTCCCCAGATGATGAGGTAAAGTCCTGGAGAGGTGTTTACTCTCCTCCTGATATCCTGGAACTTAAATACTGTGATGTAAAATTAGTAACACTTCAATATTGATGAAAAGTCCATAAGCCTGCTATTACACATTAAGGAAACGAGAGGAAAGAAAACAAAGATATGTGCTCAATATATACATGTGTACACACGAATGTATTCATCACAAAATAAGGAGGAAATAGTCGTGGCAGTTGTAGTTCTCATTTCTATAACTGGTTGTGTGATTGCAGATGGTATTTGTAACTATCTTCTACTATCCAGTCTGTATTCCGTTTGTCTTCAACAAGCACCTCTTCAGGTAATTGTTTGTTATCCAGCAGCGTCACCCAAATCTTTATTTCTAAAGGGCCTGAGCCTGGATTGGGTTGTTGTTTTCCACTGACCTTTTCACAGGGCATGATAATGCTTAGAGACACCATGAAGGATTTCCTGTTTTCTGGACTTACTCTTTCTTGCTTCCATGGTGGAGTCACGGTGCAATTTCCCCTTGGTAGTTGGAGTCAATCACCCCAACACCATAACTTTTTCTTTGCTTATGGACTTAGAGGCATGAGGAACCCATAGTGGCAGAGTAGCAGTTTTAACTTTTGAGTGCAATGGAATCACTGTGTTCCCTTGTGGAAGCACTCCTCCCTCTGGAACTGAGGCCTCTAGGCCAGCAGAGAAAACAAAAATTTTGCTAGTGGGCGAGGAGTGAGTAGGGTCACTCCCGTTTTCTGCCGCTTGATTCCTGGACCCATATGTATGGCTGGGATCCCCAAGTGTCCCCCGAAGGCTCGTGTGATTTGGTTGCTAGGCTGTGGTACCATTGGGAGGTAGAGGGAACTTTAGAAGGTGGTGCTTAGTGGAAGGAAGTTAGGTTATTGGGATCTCTGGCCCACCTCTTCCCCTCCGTCCTTGCTTACCAGCTGCCTCGAAATGAATCCCTTTCTTCTGCCTTGTGCTTCTGCCATGAGGTACTGCTCACTGCCTCATCACAGGCCCAGAGCCACGGGGCCAAGCAGCCATGGGCTGAAAACGAAACCTTTGCTCCTCTAAAGACGAGTATCTCAGGTATTTTCTCACAGCAATAGAGAGCTGACTAACACACCATGAGGCATGACTTTGGGGTTTATATTTTGCTCCTGGTGAGTGAAGCTCTCTCTTCCTCTGCCTCCTGGTTGCCATGTCCTGAGCTGCTTTTCTCTGCCATGCCCTTCTGCCATGATGTTGTGCCTCATCTTAGGCTCGGAGGAATGGAGTTGGCTAACCATGGACTCACTCTCTAAAACCACGAGCCAAAATAAACTTTTCTTCCTGTTCAGTTTTTCTTGTCAGGTCTTTTGGTCATAGCAATGAAAATTCGGACTAAAATATATCATCTATTAGACATCAATTTCAGAAAGCCTTACCCAGCACTTCAAGGTATCTGTAATTGAGTCTTTAAAATGCTATGTCACCATCCCATCAAGCCAGCTGCTTCAGGATTATGGAAAACATGACAAGACTGGTGAATTCCATGAGCCTGGGCACCTTGTTGTATTTTTATCCCTTCCATGATGGAAGCAGTTGGATGCAATCAACCCGATGCCAGTTAGCTGGCTGATCACTCTGGGGAATGGTACCATACAGAAGGCTCATTGTTGGTCTCTGCTTCTAACAGATTTGGCACTCAGTGGTGGTCATATCTAGATCAGTCTTGGAGAGTGAACGTTCATGTTGCCGAGCCCATGTATAACCTTCATCCTTTTCATCATGGCCATTTAGATCATAAGTCCTTTGGTGGGGGGAAAAAAGAAAAGGGATGGCTCAGGAAAGAGATTGACTGGTATCACAGAATAGGTCAGAATATCCACTTGATTATTAAAATTTTCCTCTGGCGAGATCACGCTTTGGTGTGCATTCATTCACATGGGATACAAGTCTCTTCATGTTCTTGGCCATTCAGAGAAGTCTATTCACATACCTCATCCCCAAGTTTTTTTTCTTTCTGTTTTTTTTTTTTTTTTTTTTTTTTTTTTTTTGTACCGGGGATTGAACTCAGGGGCACTTGACCACTGGGCCACATCCCCAGCCCTTTTTTGTATTTTATTTAGAGACAGGGTCTCACTGAGTTGCTAAGTGCCTCGCCATTGCTGAGGCTGGCTTTGAACTCGCGATCCTCCTGCTTCAGCCTCCCAAAGTGCTGGGATTACAGGCGTGCACCGCGCCCGGCCCCAAGCATTTTTTGTTACACATTTTCTAATTATGTTCCTTTTAAGTCCCTGACCATCCATCAAACCATCCCTGATAGCCCGTGAATTGGCATATGATTGTATGTTTGACCATTTTTCCTTCCAAGTAAAGAGAAGAGCCAGCTGTTCTACTCAAAGTTCTGCCCACTGGCAGGATTTCCCTAGACCACTGTTCTTTAGGGATGTCCCAAGAAAGGGCAACAGTGCTGTAGCTGTCCATTTTTGTGGTAGTATCCACATATTATGTAGAACTGTCTGTAAACCAGACAAGAGTCTTCTCTTCTGTCAACTGTTCATAGGGAAGCCCCATGAGACCACAGAGGCAGCTGGGAGAGAGAAGATAGTGTAGCAGAAGTAGGGACCATGAGGATTTGGGCAATTTCTTCATGTAATTTGCTTGTTTTCAGGACATTCTCACCACTTCCATGTGAGGATGGAGGGTTTCTGTGCATATTCAATGTCATGGTTTGGTGGGTGAGTTAATACACAGTTTAGAACAAGCCACTCAATTTTCCCAGCAACCTAGTGGCCCATGGTGAAATATTCAGCTTCTCCTAAGGCCCACTAACAGTCCAAGAGTTATGATTCAAGAGGAGAATTAATATGTGCTGATGAGGGCAGAACTTTTCTTTAAAATTCTAGAAGCCTGAACTTCGATTCACCTAGGAGGCTCCAAATGGCATCCCTTTCTGCCACCGACACTCAAGCGCCATTGAATCTGCATGGTCATGTGGACTCTTGGCAGAACAGTATGCACCACAGCCTGGATCTGTTGCAGAACCTTCTCTTGTTCTGGTTCATACTCAGAATTAGCTTTTTAGGTCATGTGATGACCTGGAATGAGAAATATGTTGCCTCCAAAATCCAAATAGGCCAGTAGGCATTGTGTTTCTTTATATGACTCATGCAAGCCTATGGTATTGTTTGATTAATCATGGTGCTCCTGGAAGTGAAATAGAGAGGAAGCTTACTAAATTCCTACTTGATCTGTATATGCAGAAAAGTTCTAGGTCAAGTGACTAAAAGTCTAGCTCCCATCATAAAAACATAAAGTCACGGCCCCTCAATCCATGTCCAGATGGCAGCCAGTTTATAGACCCAGAAGGGTTGGTAAAGGAAGGGAGGACAGTTCCTCTCAAGGAAGCATGCTGCTACATCACTGAAAATTTGTACTGTCAAGTTTTCTCCCGACCTTCCTCAAAGAGACCCATGTCCCTTCGATGTTTTAAGAGGGTCCACATGCAACAACATATCCTTTATCTTGGGGGATATCTTGACATGCTCTGTACCTTGGGGCCTCTAGAACGTTCATTGAGATAGAAGACCCTTCGTTTTAAATTGAATAATGCACACGTGTCTTACCGATAAATCTAGAGTAGTTGCTACTGTCTGTTCACGAGGTCCAACCAACACAATATCATCAATGTAATGGGAGCAATGTGACATTGAAGGGAAAGGGTATCCTGATGAGGTAAAAAAAGGATCTCTGAGAAGAAATCATGACATAGGGCTGGACAGTTTATATACCCTGAGGTAAGACAATGAAAGTGTATTCCTGGTCTTGCCAACAGCTGAAACCAAACCACTTCTAGGGGACTTTATGGAAAGAGATAGAGAAAAAAGCATTTGCCATAGTTGCATACCAGATACCAGGGTATGTGTTAATTTGTTCAAACAATAAAACCATACCTGGAGCAGCAGCCAAAATTGGAGTCATTGCTATTAAGACTATAATCATCCACTGTCATTCTCCAAGATTCATCTGTCTTCTGCACAGGCCAAAAAAGGTGAATGTGGATGTGGTGGGACTTATCACCCCCAGGTATTTCAAGTTCTTGAAAGTTGCACTAATCCCTGCCATTTTTCCTGTGATGAGACATTGCTTTTGATTTTCCATTTTACTAGGTAGAGTCTATTCTATGACTTCCACTTGGCCCTTCCCACCATAATGGCCCTTATTCCATGGGTCAGGGAACGATGGGCTTTTCCAGCTATCATGTATGTCTATTCCAAGTATACTTTCTGTAATTGAGAAATAACTGCAAGATGGGTTTGGGTACTTACTGGCCCTGCTGTGATATGGATCTGAGCTACAGTTCTGCTGAAATCTTGACTTCCATAAGGCCCTGTTCTGACTGAAGGGCCACAGTGATTTTTTTATTTTTGATTCAGTGTCAGTTTAGAGCCGGTGTGCTGTAGTACCCCCCAAATCTGATTATTTTTTTTTCCCAATGCACAACTACTCTGGTAAAAGGTCATTTAGTCCCTTTGAGGGAGACTAAAAGAAAAGCCTCCCTTTGAGGGAGACTAAAAGAGTTAGACATCAATACCCTATGCACATGTATGAAAATATAAATGGTGTGAAAATACTTAATGTAAAACCAGTGACTTGAAAAATTGTGCTCTTTATATGTAATATGAAATGAATTTTACTCTGCAAGCATGCATAACAAATTAGAACGAAAAAAAAAAAGATTATACTATTTCAAAAATTTAAAAAAAAGAAAAAAGAAAAGAAAAAATTAACAGTATAAGTTTTCAGTAATGTACTAGGGTCCTTCCTTGGGGGAAATTAGCCTCTCCTTCCTTCAAGGAGTTCTGGGTCTGTAAACTGGCACCCCTCTGGATATGGATTGAGAGGTTGTGATTTAATGCTTTTATGATATGAGCTAGACTTTTAGTTGCCTGGCCTAGAATTTTTCTTCATACACAGATCAAGTAAGCATTTAGTAGGCTTCCTAATTCACTTCTAGGAGCACCATAATTAATCAGACACCAAGATAGGCCTCAAGCGTCACGCTATTCTGATTGTTGCTTTGACTCTGCTGTCCAGTATGGCAACTATACACACCTTCTCTTTGGCAGTTGAATGCCACCACTTGGCCTCAGTTGCACTGGGATCTGATTACTTCTGTTGCATTTAAATTTTCCAACCAAGTGACTGCAATTCCCACTGTAAGGTCTGGCATGCAGAGAAGAGTGATCATGGAGCCCTTTAAGAATCCTTGGGGGCTGGGGTTGTGGCTCAGCGGCAGAGCGCTCGCCTCGCACCTGCGCGGCCCGGGTTCGAGCCTCAGCACCATGTAAACATAAATGCATTGCATTGTGTACAACTAAAGTAAATAAATAAATATTTTTTTTTAAAAAAAGAATCCTTGGGCTCCTCTCACAAATTTACTTCTCAAAGCAAAAGTTACATCCTCTGGCCACTCCCAGTGAGGGTGAGTAGAACTTAAATAACAAATTCAATCTGACATTTCCATCTCCCCAAGCCTTTGATTCTTTCCCTCTACATTAAACAAAGGGAGGTTGGACATTGCCACTTCAGTCATGGTAGCCTATGTTTTGATCCAGTTTTCAACCAACGAAACTGTTAGGGCCCCTTTCCAGCTTCCTGAGTTGTGCATTAAATGCACACTTTTTGCTTAGTGAGCCCATACCAATAAATTCAGCCTGATCAACTTTATGTACCTTCCAACATTATTCCACATCCTTCACATCCATTTCCTCTATATTTCTGCTTTATAAATGAGAACTCAAGTAGTTCTTTTGAAGTGTAGTGCAATTCCTTGTGTTTCATACTTTGGACTTCACTTCTAGGGATTTCATTAATCATGGTGCTCCTAGAAGTGAAATAAAGAGGAAGCCTACTGAATTCTTACTTGATCTGTATATGCAGGAAAGTTCTAGATCAAGTGACTAAAAGTCTAGCTCTCATCATAAAAACATAAAGTCACAGCCCCTCAATCCACGTCCAGATGGCATTGAGTTTACAGACCCAGAACCCCCTGAAGGAAGGGGAGGACAGTTTCTTTCAAGGAAGCACGCTGCTACATTACTGAAATTTTGTACTGTCAATTTTCTTCTGGCCTTCCTCAAAGAGACCCATGGCCGTTTGATGTTGTAAGAGGGTCCAGATGCAACAACATATCCTTCATCTTGGGGGAATATCTTGACATGCTCTATACCTTGGGACCTCTAGAACTTTTATTGAGGTAAAAGGCCCTTCATTTTAAATTGAATAATGCACATGTGCCTACAAGCAAAGAGGGTTGGTGGACAAGGGTCCCGGGGAGAATCAGCATTGTTTTGCATGGTAACTGCGCCATAACCTTTTTCTCAGGCAATGCAGGATAAATGTCTTCAGACAAAGGTGGAAAGGCTCTACTATGGATGGAAATACCTCTGTCGCTGGGAATGGGAAGAACTCCTCTATGAGCAAAAAAATGCTTATAAGAATGTAGGGGCTCAATGTTACCATCTTCATCAGGGTGTTCTTACATATCCCCATCCATTCAATTAAAGGATTCTTTTTTTGTTTTCTCCAACAAATGCCCTTAGTTTAACTATCCAAGTCTGGGAGTTCAACCTGAATTGTAGTTTCCAATTGATGTTCAACAATTTAAACTCTGCTCATACAATATAGATAAGGCTCTCTTTCAATACATATCTAGAAGATCTGAAGTCATTTATGTAGTTCTTGAGCTTGGAATTTGAACCCCTAAAATTCATGTTTTTCTTTCACCACTATGTCCAGCATCATTAGAAGCAACCAAACAGCATGTTACACCTTTTGGTATTAAAAAAATGTTTAAAATTATCCTACATAGAGTCACTTAGACATTCAGTTCTTATAAATGGTTGATTAGGATTATCCAATGTAAATATTTTTTAATATCTCTACAAATAGTTCACTCCACATATTATTAGTGCTCATTTTATGACTAGAAATAAAGCCATTAGTATCTTTATATCTAAGGGATTTGGACAGCCAGTTCCAGAAATGTCAGAACCAATTCAGAAAAACTCATCCATAAAATTCTGTTCCACTGGGACCATTTTAGGTATCCAAATTGTATTAACAAGGGTTCTTCAGAGAAACAGAACCAATAGGATATAGATATGGATCCAGATATAGATAAAGCTGTAAAGAGGAGATTTATTATAGGAATTGGCTCATGCAGTTATGGAGGGCAGGCAAGCTTATGTTCTGACATCTGCAAGATAAAGGACTAGGAAAGCCAATGGTCTAAACCTGAGTCTGAAGGCCGGAGCACTGGGGAGTGGGGCAATGACATAAGTCTCAGCCTGAGTCTGAAAGCCCAAGAATCAAAGGTACTGATGACTGAGGCAGGAAGAGTTAGATGAGTTAGATGTTTAAGCTTAAGGTGAGAAAGAAAATTAGCTTTGGGCTCTTTTTTTTTTTTTTTTTTTTTTTTTGGTACCAGGGATTGAACTCAGGGGCACTCGACCACTGGGTCACATCCCCAGACCTTTTTTGTATTTTATTTAGAGACAGGGTCTCACTGAGTTGCTAAGTGCCTCGACATTGCTGAGGCTGGCTTTGAACTCACGATCCTCCTGCCTCAGCCTCCCAAAGTGCTGGGATTACAGGAGTGCACCACCGCGCCCGGCTAGCTTTGGGCTCTTAATGGGCTGGATGAGGCTCGCCTACAATAATAAGAACAATATGGATTACTCAGTCTACCAATTCAAAGGCTAGTCTTTTCCAGAAACATCCTCACAGACATACCCAGAAATGATGCTTTACCAACTACATGAACATCTTTTAACCTTGTCAAGTTGACACAAAAAATTAATATTAACTCACCTCAAACAACATTATAGATTGTTGGGACAATGGAAATATTGTGACCAAGGCTCACGGGCACTTGATGCTATATTTTCCCACATTACAATGGATCGGTATTTGCTAATTCAAGTGACTTTATAGAACTTAAAATGAGAATTGACTGTATCTAGTTGTCCTTGCAAAAATTCATTGTTTTATAAGATGACCAGATTATGATCTGTCAGACTTGGTTCCAAAATGCTGTTCTGCTTCTTACTAGCCTCGACATCTTGAGTGGTCACTTCCCTTAAGCAGGCAACAATTTTCTTCTCAGTAGGATGAGAATGATGTACTCAGGGTTCCCTTCTCCTTAGCCTCACGCTGAGGAGATGTTGCTTCCTTGGAGAAGTAGCCTGTCTTGTGGAAGACAGCTCCAGATGATAGCTGCAAGTGTCTCCTTGTTTGGATCTCTGTGATCTCTCTGTGGAGTCCTCTTGCGATCAAGTGGGTCCCTCCTAGGTTTCCAGTTGGGGATACTTTTCATTGCACATCTGTGCCCTCCCTTCTCCACGACTTGCCCCCTTTAATGGACCATCCTTCAACCTGAAGACATTCTCAGTCTTAAGGAGCCTGATAAGTAGACCTATCCTCCTGGTACCATCTTGGTCTGGTTTACAGGTACACCGCAAATCCTCATGGGGAATATCTAAGTGAGCCAATAAAATAAAAACACAAAAAATAAAAATCGAAACCCAAAACTTAGGAAGAGGGAGGATGGACATATTCAGTGCGTGACATATGCACATATGGAAATGTCACAATTAATGAAACCCATTAATTATTATGCACAATTATTTTGTGTTAATAAAAAAGAAAAAACCCAGGAAGAAAAAGGAATCAAAACTATAAAGTAGAGAGTACCCACAAAGAGTTGGGTATTGTATTGTGTACTTCAATAAATTGCCCTACTTCCCATACAACTTCACTCATTAGATATTATCATGTCCATTTAAAAACAGATGTGGAAACGGAAACTAGGAGACCTAAGACATTTGCTCAAGGACACTCAGTAATTAGTAGTAGCGTGAACAATGTGAATTCAAATTTCCTTTTACTTTAAGTCATATAATTTTCACTTCTCCATGGTGTTTTCCAGTAAAATTTACTTTTGGGTAGGGGTGGGGCATGGTGGGGACATCTTCAAAGTCACATGATCTCTGACTCCCTAGGGACTTTTGAGAAAGAAAGCAGATCAGATTGTATCATGGAAACTTCTAGAGGGTCAAGAATTTCTCAGGAACCCTGAGTTCCAATAGCCTATCTGAAGATCCTCATGGCAAGAGCAGCTCTGGCTCTCCAATCCCCCCACCCGCCTCCGGGCATCTGTGGCCTGTGGGCTGTTGTCTGTGGAAGGTCATCCTCTTAGCCCTGCTTGCTTTTTGCTGCTTTCGAACACCCCTTTTCAGAACAGGAGCTCAGTTGCAACACTCTCTTTTGGTTGGCCCCAGGACAACTTTTCCACTGTCACCGCCCTGTAGCCTCAGCTGGCACAGAAATTCCAAAATAAATGAACGTGTTGTAAATCGGGAGAAAATATTGTGTCCTTGTGGTATTGATGTTGATTGCAGCTCAGCGGCTCAGGCGGCAATGACCGCAGCTCAGGCTGCATATTTCTTTACCCAAACACGCAGAAGGCCTGCCCAGGCCAGGAGTTCTGCAGCCACCTCCATTCAGTACGCACTTTAGCTTCTTAAAGGTGCGCTGGAGCTGACAAAGTACCCTTGATCAGCAGCCCCCAGGCAGGCCAGGAGCTCAGCTTGTCAAAGCCAGGCTCAGACAAGACTCACCAGTCTTCCCAAGGTGAAGCTTTGGGAACAGAGGCCTGACGATAACACTTTGGCAGGAGGTAGCCCCTGGAGCAGTGTAATGCTGGCCTTGGGATTGGCCCTGGGGCCTGGGTTTGATTGGGGCTGGCACAGCACAGCTTGGAGCTACTGGGGCCCTGTGGTGAGAGGCTTCTTGGCGAGGGTGGGGCATGGGTTGGCTTGTAGAGTCTGGCTGCAGGCTTTGAGGGGTCTTCAGAGTCTGGCCACCCAGTGTCGCTTTGGTAGGGACATGAATAATAGAAACAAAACCTTCTTTGAAAAGGGGTATAGGCAGGCAGAGGGAGAAACTGATTGGACACAAGGATTCCCCCTGACCCCCAGCCCAAAGATAAGGCCCGAATTTTCCAGGCAGCAATGGGGATTCTTGGAGAAGACATCAGTTTTTCTTTTTCTTTCTTTCTTTTTTAAAAAATATCTATTTGTTTGTTTTAGTTGTACACAATGCCTTTGTTTTTATGTGGTGCCGAGGATTGAACCCGGGCCGTGCACGTGATAGGCAAGCGCTCTACCGCAGAGCCACAACCCCAGCCCCCTCTTTTTCTTTTTCCTTTTCTTTTCCTTCTGTTTAGTAACCTCCATTCCCTGCTTTAAGACATTGGTCCATTCACAATCATATGACTCAGTATAGCCAATCAGAGTTTTTTGTGCCTGGATGAGGGGGCTGGACAGTCTTGGTCTGCCAATTACAGGACTGACTGCTTTCTGGGAGCAGGAATGGACCCTTGACCCCAGCTGGACTCATTAGGATCCTTTCCTGGGACCTTTTGTTTTTTCATTCTCCTTGGAAGTTTGAATTTGATGGCAAAAGTCTTTTAGTTCAGAAAGCAACATGGATATAAATTGGAGATAAAAGATGGCTGCTATCTATTTAGTTATTTTGGGAAGATCCATTTGCAGAATAGGAGAGAATGAACGCAAAATGTCAGAAAACTTTTAGTACCAAGCAATGGGGAAGAGGGAGGGAGAAGGTCCTGTGAATCATGCTTGAATTCCTGAATCTAAGTATGCCTGGAGCTGAGCTCACCCTTAGATTTCCTGGCAAATGGGCCAACATTCTTCCTTTGTCCCTTCTTTTTTTAATCCTAAACTAACTTGAATTGTTACTGATAGAGTCCTATCTAAAACAAAGGTATAGCTGTCTCTTGGTAGCTATAAAATGGTTCCAGGACCCTTGTAGATACCAAAATCAGGGGATACTCAAGTTCCTTATGTAAAATACTTTAGTATTTACATATAACCTACACACATGCTCCCATATACTTTACATCACCTTTAACTTACTTATAATACCTAATACAATGTAAATAATATGTAAACAGTTGCTATACTTTATTGTTTAGGGAATAATGACAAGGAAAAAAGTCTGTACATGTTTAATACAAATGCATTTTTTTCTGGATATTTTTTATCCCCAATTGGTTGACTCTGTGGAACACACAGATAAGGACAGCTGACTTTTGGCTCAGCTGTGGGCAAATCAAAAGTGCATTTCTGAAGGGGAGAAGACAGGAACTGGGAAAGGAATTATGGACCATCATTTTATGAAAGCCACACATACCACATTCTGTAGTCCCACCTCAGTTTCTTCCCATTTGCTTATTCAGCATCATGCATGTGTTAAATGTCCACCATGAGCCAGGCCTGTGCCAGGGCTGAGGCTATGAAAATGAATGAAGTGAAATCTTTGCCTTCAGGGAGTTCACAGTCTAGTTGAAGAAACAGGCAAATAAAAAGACATTCTGATATATTGTGTTATAATACAAGGCTGGGATTAGGATACAATTCCAGGAAGGAACTGTTTGTTCCCTTGGAAACCTGGAAGAAGCCAACTAACCCAGAAGTAATGAAAGATCACAGAATTCAAGGAGGAGGCAGAACCTAAGCTGAATTCTAAGAGACCAGGTGTTCCGGGGTGCAGATACAGCTGGATGTTTAACAACAGCTCACCCCCCAAGCACCTGCAAATGAGGTATTACATCTGAGTATAATGTGCAGTGTTGAAGAGGAGCAGAGATGGTGTCATGCCGAGTTATGCAAAATAACTTACAACAGCCTCCTATTCAAATCCCAGACAGAGATAACCAAGGTAACTGGGGGTGAGGATGGGAAGCCATATTCTTATATAAGAGTGGAAATAACCATGGAACCATTAGGAAATAACCTTGTTTTGTATTTACAATGTTTATTGGTATTTTTGTCTTTAAAATAAGGGGAGGAGGAAACTCCAAATAGTTCAAAACATTGTCACCCGGAGACTTCTACTACTAATGTTTTGGTGAACTTCCATCTACGCATTTTTCTCCGGCTATGTTTAGATAAAGTTATACCTACATAGAGCTATATGACTGTAATTTTATATAAATGGGATGCTACATACACTACTGTATAATCTGCTTTTTATCACTTGTTGTATTAATCTTTACATTCTAATAAATAAATGCCATTTTTATTGGCTTCATATTTTTTCATTGAATTCAAGTGTTGCAATTCAATGAATGCCATTGAACTATATATGGACACTTGGGGGATTCCCAAATTTTCACTAGGTTTTTATGGCAGTGCTACGATCACCCTCTCTGTGAATTCACTAGAGGTCCTTAGAACATACTACACTAGAGACCAGCACAGCATTTCTCATAAACTCACTTTATTCTATGTCCCCTTGAGCATTGGAACCTATCACCGATTCTCTAATTGGCTTGTATGTTGTAGGTCATGTATCTGTAGATGTCAGCTTCATACACAATGGGATGAAATGCTTATTCTAGGAGACATTTAGGAGCTGAGACCAGTTTGAGAGATCAGGAGGTTTATGTCTCCTATATCAAGCTTGTCCTGAGTCCAGGCTCACTAGGTGTTTCTCAATCACACACTTAAATGATTTCATTTCTTTCTTTCTATTGCAATCACAGATCACCAAATTCATATCCGTTATATGTTTATATAATGGAATCTGCTTTACCTGCTGTATAACATTTTGCTTTTGTCCAGTGACCTCCCTAAAGTAAGTTCCTAGAAGTGGGATTATGAACTAAGAGTCTAAACACTGTACATACTGACATATACTGCCCAACAGCTCTCCAGGAAGACCAGACCAATTTAGTAATTTCTTTCAACTATGGAGAAATACATTTTGTGGTCATGTGTGGTTTGGAAGTGTTTTTTTTTTTTTTTTTAAATCTCAATTTAAAAATTCCCCCCCTTAATTTTAGCAAGTTTTATTTATTTATTTTTTTAAAGGAATCCCTTTAGGCAGTGCTAATGGCCCCAAAGGATATTTGCAATCAAGGGCTTGGTAAGGGACACAGCATCTTTCTTGGGAAGGGCCTTTGCAATAGATGCTGATGGTATGAGATGAGCAGCAGTGAATCCCCACACTGGAGCTCTTAGAAAATTCTGGGTTTGGGACAAGAAGGGATTAGTGAAGAGACCAGCAGGAAGTCATGGTAACGCATGCCTGGGTGGGGATGACCAATCAGAAGCTATGGACATTGAAACATTCCTTTCAGGAGGTGATCTTCTCAGGTCCATCCCAAACCACCTGCTCTGCTGCCCCCACCCTCCGTTCTCACCCCTTTGGGCCACTGTCTTCGCTCCCTGTCTGTTCTTTCTGATAGGGTTTTGCAAATATTTTCGATCATGTCCTTTGATGAGGCATGTACAATATTTGTGTTTTTGTTTATGTACTTGTAAATTACTATATAAAATAAAGGCTTCTGTGAAAATATTTAAGCTGTTATCAAATATATCCAGAAGCAAACATTTCAAAAAGAGGAGATAAAAATGAAACAATATTTTAAATATATATATATATATATATATATATATATATATATATATATATATATATATATATATATATATATATATATATATATATATATATATATATATATATATATATATATATATATATATATATATATATATATATATATATATATATATATATATATATATATATATATATATATATATATATATATATATATATATATATATATATATATATATATATATATATATATATATATATATATATATATATATATATATATATATATATATATATATATATATATATATATATATATATATATATATATATATATATATATATATATATATATATATATATATATATATATATATATATATATATATATATATATATATATATATATATATATATATATATATATATATATATATATATATATATATATATATATATATATATATATATATATATATATATATATATATATATATATATATATATATATATATATATATATATATATATATATATATATATATATATATATATATATATATATATATATATATATATATATATATATATATATATATATATATATATATATATATATATATATATATATATATATATATATATATATATATATATATATATATATATATATATATATATATATATATATATATATATATATATATATATATATATATATATATATATATATATATATATATATATATATATATATATATATATATATATATATATATATATATATATATATATATATATATATATATATATATATATATATATATATATATATATATATATATATATATATATATATATATATATATATATATATATATATATATATATATATATATATATATATATATATATATATATATATATATATATATATATATATATATATATATATATATATATATATATATATATATATATATATATATATATATATATATATATATATATATATATATATATATATATATATATATATATATATATATATATATATATATATATATATATATATATATATATATATATATATATATATATATATATATATATATATATATATATATATATATATATATATATATATATATATATATATATATATATATATATATATATATATATATATATATATATATATATATATATATATATATATATATATATATATATATATATATATATATATATATATATATATATATATATATATATATATATATATATATATATATATATATATATATATATATATATATATATATATATATATATATATATATATATATATATATATATATATATATATATATATATATATATATATATATATATATATATATATATATATATATATATATATATATATATATATATATATATATATATATATATATATATATATATATATATATATATATATATATATATATATATATATATATATATATATATATATATATATATATATATATATATATATATATATATATATATATATATATATATATATATATATATATATATATATATATATATATATATATATATATATATATATATATATATATATATATATATATATATATATATATATATATATATATATATATATATATATATATATATATATATATATATATATATATATATATATATATATATATATATATATATATATATATATATATATATATATATATATATATATATATATATATATATATATATATATATATATATATATATATATATATATATATATATATATATATATATATATATATATATATATATATATATATATATATATATATATATATATATATATATATATATATATATATATATATATATATATATATATATATATATATATATATATATATATATATATATATATATATATATATATATATATATATATATATATATATATATATATATATATATATATATATATATATATATATATATATATATATATATATATATATATATATATATATATATATATATATATATATATATATATATATATATATATATATATATATATATATATATATATATATATATATATATATATATATATATATATATATATATATATATATATATATATATATATATATATATATATATATATATATATATATATATATATATATATATATATATATATATATATATATATATATATATATATATATATATATATATATATATATATATATATATATATATATATATATATATATATATATATATATATATATATATATATATATATATATATATATATATATATATATATATATATATATATATATATATATATATATATATATATATATATATATATATATATATATATATATATATATATATATATATATATATATATATATATATATATATATATATATATATATATATATATATATATATATATATATATATATATATATATATATATATATATATATATATATATATATATATATATATATATATATATATATATATATATATATATATATATATATATATATATATATATATATATATATATATATATATATATATATATATATATATATATATATATATATATATATATATATATATATATATATATATATATATATATATATATATATATATATATATATATATATATATATATATATATATATATATATATATATATATATATATATATATATATATATATATATATATATATATATATATATATATATATATATATATATATATATATATATATATATATATATATATATATATATATATATATATATATATATATATATATATATATATATATATATATATATATATATATATATATATATATATATATATATATATATATATATATATATATATATATATATATATATATATATATATATATATATATATATATATATATATATATATATATATATATATATATATATATATATATATATATATATATATATATATATATATATATATATATATATATATATATATATATATATATATATATATATATATATATATATATATATATATATATATATATATATATATATATATATATATATATATATATATATATATATATATATATATATATATATATATATATATATATATATATATATATATATATATATATATATATATATATATATATATATATATATATATATATATATATATATATATATATATATATATATATATATATATATATATATATATATATATATATATATATATATATATATATATATATATATATATATATATATATATATATATATATATATATATATATATATATATATATATATATATATATATATATATATATATATATATATATATATATATATATATATATATATATATATATATATATATATATATATATATATATATATATATATATATATATATATATATATATATATATATATATATATATATATATATATATATATATATATATATATATATATATATATATATATATATATATATATATATATATATATATATATATATATATATATATATATATATATATATATATATATATATATATATATATATATATATATATATATATATATATATATATATATATATATATATATATATATATATATATATATATATATATATATATATATATATATATATATATATATATATATATATATATATATATATATATATATATATATATATATATATATATATATATATATATATATATATATATATATATATATATATATATATATATATATATATATATATATATATATATATATATATATATATATATATATATATATATATATATATATATATATATATATATATATATATATATATATATATATATATATATATATATATATATATATATATATATATATATATATATATATATATATATATATATATATATATATATATATATATATATATATATATATATATATATATATATATATATATATATATATATATATATATATATATATATATATATATATATATATATATATATATATATATATATATATATATATATATATATATATATATATATATATATATATATATATATATATATATATATATATATATATATATATATATATATATATATATATATATATATATATATATATATATATATATATATATATATATATATATATATATATATATATATATATATATATATATATATATATATATATATATATATATATATATATATATATATATATATATATATATATATATATATATATATATATATATATATATATATATATATATATATATATATATATATATATATATATATATATATATATATATATATATATATATATATATATATATATATATATATATATATATATATATATATATATATATATATATATATATATATATATATATATATATATATATATATATATATATATATATATATATATATATATATATATATATATATATATATATATATATATATATATATATATATATATATATATATATATATATATATATATATATATATATATATATATATATATATATATATATATATATATATATATATATATATATATATATATATATATATATATATATATATATATATATATATATATATATATATATATATATATATATATATATATATATATATATATATATATATATATATATATATATATATATATATATATATATATATATATATATATATATATATATATATATATATATATATATATATATATATATATATATATATATATATATATATATATATATATATATATATATATATATATATATATATATATATATATATATATATATATATATATATATATATATATATATATATATATAATATATATACAATATATTTATAATGGATCCAATAACTCTAATTCAATTTAAGTTTAAGTGAATATTCAAAAGGGTAAGTTAATTGTAAAGGATATTGACTGATAGCCCCCAGGGACTTTCTTTAGAAAAAATATGTTTGCTGATAACCTGATGATTTTGGTTTTTTGCACAGCTTATTTGTTATTATCATAATTGATAATGTAGTTAAAGAAAAAAGTGCTCAGAAACCAGAGTAGCTAACAAATTATTGAGACTTTAATTTTCCTTTATTTTCTTATCTTATTATCACTTGTTTTTGTCTTTCTTTTTGCTTTTGTTGTCTCAGCCAATGTGTGTGACAGAAATCTCTGCAATCTAATTCTTTTATTTAAACTCGCCATTTACTCAGTGCTGGAATAGACTGCCTTTTTAACAATTGATGCTTCAGTCTCTAGATAGCGGGCCCTGAAGATTTGCCGGTGGCATCGTCTAGACATAAAAAAGACGGCTGCTTCTACAGCTGCAGGGATCGCGGTCACTGCAAGCATCCCTGCTGCTCAAATGTCAAACAACCTCACCAGCAGTGTGGCCTCTGCTCTGCATGCATGGGGCCTCCTAGATCTACGTGTTATAACAAGTGGACATTTTGATCTTTCATTGTTTGGGACTTCATGGGACAGTACCTTGCGGGTATTTGTTTAGAGAACTCACTGTGTTACTTGATAGAACTTAGGGCAGCTGATTTGTTTAAAGAATTTGATATGCTATGCAATTTGACTTGTCACCAAAAGGCTTGTCGCCTTAAAGCCGCAGCATCTCCTCCCAATTGGACGGCTGTTAGTCATCTTACACAGTCGATCCTAAAGGGCTCCATTGGATGGCTGGTTAGCCAATGACGGGTAAGATCCCCAGAGGGGGACAACCTAAGACAGGCACAGTCGCACGGGACAGTCTCATGTGGCCGACATATCAACCTAAGACAGGAGTCAAGGGCACAGCCTTGATTATCCAATGACGGGTAAGAATGTTGGTTGCACATAGACGTCCTAGAGCATCCCCTCTTTTAAAACAAAAGGGGGAAATGCAGGAGCCCTGTTTGGGGAGATAGCTAAGATTGCGGTTGACTATGGGCCATAGACATTTTTGGGCATTGTCGCCTTCCGTAGTCTCACGGGACTTGGCCCAGGATCTCGAGAGATTTGAGCAATGACTCAGCAGATTGACATTTTTGGGCATTGTCGCCTTCCGTAGTCTCACACGGGACTTGGCCCAAGATCTCGAGAGATTTGAGGAGTGACTCGGCAGATCGAGCAAGCACCATTCCTGCTCGGGCGCATGGGATGAGACCAGAGAGAGAAAGGACAGAGTTATCGCTATTGTATAGATACATTGTAGTTTCTTGTAAGAGTACGTGGCTTGGTTTCTTGTGAGAGTGAAAGGACAGGGTTATCGCTATTGTATAGATACATTGTAGTTTCTTGTAAGAGTACGTGGCTTGGTTTCTTGTGAGAGTGTGTATGTAGTGTTAGAAATTACAAGAGACAGAGACAGAAAGATTAAGAATTTTTTCGTCTCCATCCTGTCTCCGGACTCCTTCCCGCGGCGCTGCCGTTCCAGGCTGCAATCCCTTTCCGGCAGCTAACACATGCAATGCTAATATTTTCTTTCGGTCTCAGGGATTGTTCCGTGCATTCGCTGGAATGTCAAAGCCAAAATTACTATGTCTTCTTTTTGGAAGATATATTTAGCTTGGTGATTGAGATGGAAATAACTAGTTGTAAAGTGATAAAATAAATCATATAAAACCAGAAATACTGAAATGCATTAAAGTGTTATATATTATAATGAAAGCAGAGAAAGGTGGTTAATTTTTTTTTTAAGGTAATCGAAGATTCTTTCTCTACTTTCAACTCTGTTCCTCTCCATTATATAAGATTGCTTCATTGATAATTGTATTAAACAATTGTTTATATTTTGAATGGACAGCCATTCTTCTCTTGAGGAAGGAGATATTCTACAAATATAGGAATTATTTTATAATAAATAACTATAACAGCTTAAATCTATGTGAAGCTAGAGGAGTACTGGCATTTTTACATATTTTATAGACTCAAAATATGGAATTTTATGATGCCCTGGGACTGGTGTTACTAACCAGAGGTAACCTTTTATCTCAATAAAAGTGCTGTAAGTATAGGATAAAATGGAGTAGACTGGGTGGGGGAGAAGTACCAGCTTCCATTGTTCAAACTTAGACTCGAGCTCAGAGTCACTGAAGTGATTTACAGCCTTGGAGCTTGTTGATATCATAATGAGGTGGTTTTAAAGGTGCCTGCAAATCCTTTGCTCCTCCTCCCATTGAGCAGAGGCATCTCATTGCTTATTCTTTGGATCTGAGCCAGTCTAAGTGATTTGTTTGGATGAAAATTGGGGGTGACATTCTGGGATTTCCAAAGCAGGATCATACAAAGCCTTGAAGCTTTGCCCTGGACCTCTTGGGACCCTCTCTCTGGGTGCCCTGAGCTGCCACACAAGAAGTCTGATAGTCCACACACTGCGTCTGAGCCTAGCCTTTTAGTTACCCCAGCACACGTCTTAGGTGTGGGAGTGAAGCTAGTCTCTGCCCATCTGCCCGTTGAATACCATGGAATGACCTCTGTTGGCACCACGTGGAACAGAATAACCAGCCAACTGTGCTGTAAACAGAATAACCAAGCTAGCCATGCCTGCCCAAACTCCTGATCCACAAATCTGTGAGATACTATGTAATGGTGTTATTTGAAGACACCACATTTTAAGGCTGTTTATTATGAAGTGAGAGAACCTGAACACAGGGTTCACCTTTCACTAGATGCCAGTGTTGTCTCTCTTGACATTCAATGGGGATCTCCTTCCTAGCCTTGTTTTATCTCCACATGTACTTCCCAGTGGTGTTTGTAGGTTATGACTACCATTTCTGGGAGAGAAGGCATCACCAGCAAAACTGCAAATCTTTTCAGACTCCATAGGGAGATGTAACCATGCTCCCTTGCGCTTTCTCTGGGTCCAATTCTGCCTGGAGATTCTCAGTCCCAGGGATTTTTTTTTTTTTCCCCTCCTTAGGATGTTGACCGTGTGGGAAGATTTGTCCGGGGTCCTTACTAGTGGGGTAGAACTGTACTCACTTGGTCTTTCCTTATCAGTCTCCTAGATCTGGCTCTTACATTGCTGGAATTCTTAGAAGAACCTCATTGAAATTTGGCCTTCAGTGTATCTCTCTGCCTAATAACCTAGAAGTTCTGTTCTTGTCTCCTCCCCACAACGTGACTTTCTTAGGTCCCTAACACTTGACTTAGATATGGAAATTCCAGCAAGATCAGGTCTTTGGATTGCTGGTCCATCTTTGGGGGAAGCGACACCTCATGCCCTAATCTTAAAATACAAGGAATCCTGCCAACTCCTCCTTCCCCAGAATCTCTTTCCTTCTTATCACAAAGCCAGCCTGGGATGAAATTTTCATCCTCCCTGAAATGAAAAGTAATTAAGCATCATATCATGTGTCTGTTGTCATGATGATGCTGATTATAAGCCAACCCAAAGCTCAGTGGCTTAAACAATGAATATTTATTATCATTTGAGATCTGGGGTTTGCCAAATGGTTCTCGTGGCCTCAGCTGGACTCATTCTTGTTCTATAGTCAGTTGAACATCTGGTCGGTGACTCTGCTGATTTTGATCGAACATTTTCTTATGTTTGAAGGTTGGCTGACTTAGGCTGGTACAGGAAGCCTTAGAAAATTGGAAAATGAGAAGCCAGGAAAACTGGTCTCTCCTTAATCTCCAGCAGCTATTTCAGTCATGTTCTTTTTACCAACTCATGGTAGATGGAGAAGCAATCTAGTGGGTTTTTATTTATTGAATCTTCTGCTTTAACACTGACCAAAATTTCTAACTTTCTCATTGCCCAAAGAAAGCCACATGGCCAAGGCTGGGGTTCAGGGTAGGAGAAGACTATGAAGTTATGATAGCTATAGGGAGGCCATTAATTGGCCATTAATGCAATCAACCTAGCAACAAACTCAATTTGCTCTTCTACCCAATAATTGCTGCAATCTCAGCTGGAACAACAGAAAGTCAGTCACTTGATAGGAGGTGTAGTCATGAGGGAACATGGTCTTTGGGAGACTCAGAGTGCTGAAGCAGGAAGGAACAATGAGTCTTGGTCCTACACTCTCCCTGACCTCTGGTCTTTTAATGGTGCCTTCCACTGGGCCAGCCATCCTGGAGCCAGCTGGTGAAAGAGCCCAAAAAATACAGGGCACAGAGAAAGACAGAGAAGGATAGAGAGTGCCTCAGGGTGTGTGTGTGTGTGTGTGTGTGTGTGTGTGTGTGTGTGAAGCAGGTCCTTCCAACTTCAGTCACACTACTAAGACAGAACTGGAAAATGGTCTTCCTAACTCCAAGCTCAGGAACTTCGAGGTGACCCCAGTACTCCTTTCTCTCTCTCAATCCTTCCCTCTTTGTGTTGGTTAAGTACTCTAAGACACAGATACCAGGACACTTTTAGATGTGTTGGGAGAGATGGAGAAAAGGTGAAGGAGCCAAGGAGAGTTGGGAGAACCATTAAATCATGATGCAGGTTCCACACCTGTGAAGAGAGAGAGGAAGGAGGGTTGGGTAGACCGTCACAAACTGCAGTGCAATTCTAAAAGCTTTGGCCAGGCCGCAGAGAAGTCCTTGAGCCAAAGTTCACCTCAGAGAAATGTCACATTTTGTGGGAACTGTGTGCCTTGGTATCCCCTTTGGCTGAGAGTCATGTGGCATGTAGGTACCCTGAGTGGTGCATGCAGAGCTCAGCAGCTGGAGCCATCTGTCACTCTCAGGAGACCTGAGAGGCATATTGTCATGATTCATTCATTCATTCCTTTCTTCCTTCCTTCCTCCTTTGCTTCTTTCAAGTTACTATTCTTAAGGGCCATTTAGGTCTCAGGCTTGGTGCTGGGTACTGATGATAAACAACCAATAAGGCAAACAGGACCTCTACCCTTACAGAGCATATGGCCCTTCTTCCTGATGAGCCTTTTCAGGGTTCTGTTGAATGACCTTTGCAGTAAGCCCTTTTAAATGGTGGGAGGGAGACCCATCTATCTCTATACCCCTTTCCCACACCTTCACCCCAGAGAGTCTGAACAATTGCCTAGAACATCATTAAGATGATCATATTTCCTAAGCAAAAACCCAGGACATTCTTACTTAAGGACTTATTTATCATGAAATCATAAAAATGTGACAGTTAAATCATATTTCTTTATAGTTTTAATGAATCTCCTTCAAGAATTAGGGAAAATTCATGAAATTGGACTGATCCCAGGAAATCCAGAGTTTATGTTAAATATAGCAAACAGGTTGACTTAATCAGACTTGTTTGGGTGCAAAACCAGAGATTCGTCTATGTTATTCATAGGTTTGTCATTCCATGTGCCTGGGAACTTTGGGGAAGTTGTTCGCCTGGTCTTGGGAAGATCAAGAGCTGCAGCAGAACGTGGGCCACCCAGAGACTGAAAGTGGAATTGTAAGGTCATATGGACTCCTGGGTGGTGTCAGGAATGTTGGTCTCAGGAGCATGTGGATCTTGACTCTGGTGTTCCACTGTTTCATGACTCATTGCCTCTCCGTGGCTTGTTCTTCTCTTTCTACTGAGTTTCTCAGTCTCTGTCCTTTATGCATTAGTTCTGACCCTCATAACATCACCTTAGTCATTGTGGTCCCCCTAGCTTTTTTCTGTCTCAAGATCTTTCATCCTTCACCTTCTATTTCTAAATGCTTCATTCTCCTGGGATTTTTCAGTGCAAATTCTAGAGGGGAAAAATTATCTATTTGGTCCAGGTCTTCTTTTGATAGTTCACCTAATTGGTGCCAGACTGGGGACACTTGTGCAACAGTCCAAGTGTAGTCCAATCAACTGGGAGGATTGGGGTGAGACTCATCCAGCTCTTCAAGGCCAAAGCCATGGCTTCCCCTTATCCTGGGGAAATCTGTGTGCTGGTCTCTCTTAGGAGAGAAACGTGACCTGTTGTTGAAGATATTACATTTTGAAATCTTATTTAGTTCCGTGCCGTAATCATGGGACACGAAATAGTGTAATTATACACCTGCTGTATCCTGGGATTTGTTTTTCACACAAATTCATCTACTTTTCCTGTTTCCCGGACTGATGAAAGGGGGTGCATGTTAAGGTAAGGTTTATCCATTCCAGACTTTATGCAAGAATTCTGCTAGATGTTCTGCTTTTATTATTTTATTTGATGATAATAATAACCCTATAAAGTAGGTATTGTCCACACTTTACAGACAACAAAACTGAGAACCAGAGAGGTTAAGTAATTTGCCAAAGGTCATAAAACTAGCAAGTAGCTGCCCCAGGTTGCAAACCTATGTTTGTGACTCCATGTCCGTACTATTTATTTTTTGGTACTGGGGATTGAACCCAGGGGCACTTAACCACAGAGCCACATCCCCAGCCCTTTTTTGAATTTGATTTAGAGATAGGGTCTCACTGAGTTGCTTAGGGCCTCACTAAGTGGCTGAGATTGGCTTTGAACTTGCCATTCTCCTGTGTTAACCTTCTGAGTCGCTGGGTATTTATTTTATTTTATTTTTTTTATCTTTTTGGCAGTACTGGGGATTGAACCCAGAACCTTTGTGCATGCTGGGAAAGTGCTCCACCACAGTGTAGCTACCACTGAGCTACACCCCCAGCCTGTCTGTGCTGTTCCTTCTTCAACAACCCACCTCCCAACCCCTTCAAGAGGGCAACTATGTACAACTTGGACAGTATTTGACACATTTTTTTTCTTCATCCTCTGGTCTAACACAAGGCTCCTCAGGATCTGGGGAATGTGTGTGTGCCTCCTTTTGGCCTTCATTTATCTCTATTAATGAGGATGGTGACCAAGTGCCCTTTG
This sequence comes from Tamias sibiricus, assembly GCA_025594165.1. Classification (NCBI taxonomy): domain Eukaryota; kingdom Metazoa; phylum Chordata; class Mammalia; order Rodentia; family Sciuridae; genus Tamias; species Tamias sibiricus. Next base: position 34,253,303 of record CM046660.1, on the reverse strand, counting down.
CTTTCTTCCTCATGCTGTGTGAGCTATCTGCCATACACCTTCCACAGGTATGGTAAAAGTGATTTTGGATTAGAGGGTGTCAGAAGATGCGAATTTGAGTCTTGGCTCAGCTATCAAAGAGATGGGTGACCTTGGGCCATTTTTTTTCCAGGGATAAACAAGGAGTTTAAAACTCCTCCATGTCTCCATAGGCCACATTCCAAATGCAAGCTGGGGGTATTTCAGCTCATCTCCACATCTGAAAGTGCCTTGGCTCTGACTCAGGGTCCTGAACTTCTGAAGACTCAGTTCTTCAAGGACAATCAAGGTTTTTTCCCAGCCCACTCCTGCCTAGAGCCACCATATGCAATGTCTGGGAAATTGGAGGAGGCTTAGTGACCTCTAAATAGGGCTTAGAATTTGAGTAAATACTACTTTCCATCTGATTCAGGGGCTTCCACGTGGGAGGAATGTGAGCATAACAGAGTGGGAGGGAATAATTCTCCATAGTCTAAATTCATTTTCTCCAGCTGTTTCCTAAGTCCATGCTTTTGATTCACCAAGGGCCACAGTTCCACACACATCACCGAGCTGGCCTGGAGTGCCAGTCTGCCTGCCAGTGCAGAAGCCTACCCAGTGGGGGATCCTTTGCTCTCTTCTTCATTCATTAAATATTGAGTGCTATGGCCTAGTGATGATCAAGAGCAGAACAAATAAGGCCCTTTATTTCGGGTTGCTCACAATCTGAAGGAAAATACAGTCAAGAAGCTGTTAAACGTGATCCTAACTTCTCAGGCAGCTTCTTTCACAGACTTCGGGTGGGGGGGAAATGAAATGGTGCTGGCATCTTATTTAAAACACTGCCTCTCAGTGTTATGCATTGCAATGAAGATCTCACCATGAGCAACTCCTCCAAGTATCCCAATGCTTTTCGTCATAGTTACAGTGAACCTAGAAAGGCACAGTCCCATCTTAACTGCTGATGCTCTGTTGAAGTTGACATACCCTGATGATCTCCTGAGAAACAGCAGAAAGGAGTCCAATGTGCCTGGTTCTATAGTTAGTCAGTCATGCTTGTGTTAAAATTTCTGTTCCTCCATTTATTAGGTGTAACCATGGACAAGTAACTTGACCTTTCTCAGTGCACGTGTGCACACACACATTACACACACATAGGTTTATTGTGTATCTTTAGGTGAGATAAGAAGTTGAACTACTCGGTATATAGTAGGCGTTCATTAAACACCAATTTTCAGTCCCTCCCCTAAAAATGAATTAGTAAGTGACAAAATAGATCCTGAACTAAATAGTGGAAGATGGAAACTGTTATTGAACATTTTTGAACTATTGCTCCATTCAATTATTAGATAATTCTTACATTCATTCCAGTTACTCATTAAATAATTCTGACTATGTGCCCAGACTACTGGGCTAGGTTAGGAGAATAGAGTGGTAAGCAGGACAAAGTATCTGCCCTGTGGGTTTGTTTTAAAGCTTTTCTTTGCCTTTGATTTCTTCCTTCCTTCTTCCCTCTTTTTCTTCCTTCTTTCCTTTCTTCCCTTCCTCTGTTGCTCCCTTCTTACTTTTTCTACCCGTGGGCTTTTCGTGTGGGATAATGTTTTTGATAGCATGTTTAAAGAGACCTTTGAAACAATAGGAGAAGTAGCAAACCAAGACACAGAAGATGATGGAAAAATAATGAAGGGACCATTTTCCTCTCCGTGTCATTTTTATCCTTACATGATGAGGAGCCTGTAATTAGGACACCATCTCTATGGAGAGTGACTGACATAGAAGGGATCTGGGGCAAGTATTTGTTATATAGGAGCATTAGTTACAGCCTGTGGGCCAACAGGCTGCCATGGAAATAATCCTTTTATTTGTGTAGCTCTTTACAGAAATGGGATGTGCTGTCCTGGAAGCCGACCTGTGTTCCGCTCTGCAGGGACGCAGGCCAGGGACGACGCACAAACCTCTATTCTATAGCTGCTCCAAACAACTGGTCCTGGAGGTGATGAAGGGGCGGGGGACTGCATAAATAGAAGAGCAAATGTATATCTGTCGGCACTGCCCTCCGCTCCTTTCTTTTCCCCTCTTTCCAAAAATAAAGTGCATTGTTCCTAGGGAGTGGAATTCCAAGTGGCAGCTGTGCCTGACTCCTTCCCAAAGGGCAGAGCCCGAGGAAGTTACCAGGGTTCACTTGTGTGTTCTGTCCTCTGTGGATGCAGGGATTGGAGCTGCAGAAATAGCTGCATTCACAGGGTGTGTCACGCTGAGCCCCAAATGCCCGTTACTCACCATTTACGAGGGATGTACAAATTTTGTGAATACCTGTGTCCTCGGGTTCCTCATTGGAAATCCTTCTCCAAAATAGTGCCATTGGGAAGAAAGTGTATAGCACTGCCTCTCCCTGAAAATCAATTCTCCTGCTTTGGTCAACAACAATTCAAGTAAAGTTTAATTTTGACGATGTTATGGTTGGTGCACCTGTTAACCTGAGGGTCAGGCAAAATTAGGAAGGTGGAATTGGATAGATGTTGTAGGCTAGCTTTCAAAAAGAGTTCAGGATATTAGATAAAAGTTCAGGGCTGCTGACTTAAAGTTGTTGCCCTGGGAGAGAGGACACTGAATTTAGGAAAATTCTGAGAACAAAATTTGGGTGCAGAATCAAGGTTGTATAGATTAAAACAGTTGATGTAGTTAGCACACCAGGATATTTTTGTAAAATCATCTATCCTCTCTTCAAATGACTGCTTCAGTGTTTTATGCTATCAGGAATTAGAGGGACAACGTGCATGGGGTCCTAGAGCATTAGTCTTAGGTGGTAGGAAAAATAGGTCCCAGCGCATTTTGTTAATAGGCACTAACTAAGTATGCTAGTGTCTATTAGCAAAATGGTTATGGTTTTAGTGGACGAGAATCCATTCACCCATTGGTCCTTCCCATTTCACAGCTGACTATCTGCTAGATGTTGGGTAAATGACATGAGGACATATCTCTGCCATGAAAAGGGTGCTTACGGGGTTGAGTTGTAACCTACCTGCCTTCTCAATGACGTATACACATTCTAATCTCCAGAACCTGTGAATTTGGTTTCTTTTGGACAAAAGCTCTTTTCAAATGTAATTAATGAGGATCTCAAGATGAGACTATACAGGCGGGTACTAAATCCAATCACAATGATCCTTGTAAGGTATACATAGAGAAGAGACACAAAGAGAAGAGAGAGAGATGCCATGGGGAGATGGAAGCAGAGAGCAGAGGGATGCAGTCTCAAGCCAAGGGATGCCTGGAATCACCAGAAGCTGAGAGAGGCAGGGAGAATTCTCCTCAGAGCCTTCCAAGGAAAAGTCGCCCTGCTGATCTCTTGATGAAAGACTTCCCGTCTCTAGAACTGTGAAAGAATCAACTTCTGGTTTTTTTTTTTTTTTTTTAATATTTATGTTTTTAGTTGTAGTTGAACACAATACCTTTATTTTATTTATTTATTTTTATGTGATGCTGAGGATCGAACTCAGGGCTGCGCACGTGCTAGGCAAGCGCTCTACTGCTGAGCTACAACCTAAGCCATCAAGTTTGTGGGAATTTGGTGTGTGAGCCCTGGGAAACCCATATGGAGCAGAAGTCAGTCACTCTGTCTGGAAACCCACCCTTGGAAGCCAGCCCCTTCCCCCGAGCTCTTGAGCTCTCGAGGTGCTGCCATTCATTCATTCGCTCTCCAACACAAGCATGCAGTCAGGGCTGCTCTGTGCAGGGACTGTTCTCAGTGCTGGGCAGAGACAAGTAGGACTCAGCTCTGTCCAGATGGAAGCAGAACAGCAGCTACCCAACAAGGGCCCAGAGGCCCAGGGCACATGCTGTTGGAGCGGAGCAGAGAGGAGGGCCACCTCTGCCTCTTGGCAGGGAGTTGAACGGTTTTCGAAATCAGAGCCACACACCCGTGGTGCAGATGTGTTGGGCACCAGGGGGAATAGGCTTCCTCAGAGTGCACTTCTGGGGGTGGGGAAAGCCATGATTTCCCTACTCTAACCTTAGTCTTGCTTTAAAAAAAATAATAAATAAATAAAGGCAAGCTGGTGGTTTGTAATTTATGGGGTCTCATGGGGACGAAAACAAAAGGGACCTTTCTTGAATTAGCTGGGGTGTGGCAAGTTCATGGGCAGGGCTCCCAGCTCTGGTGTGGAATCCTTATGAGCCGGGCCTGGTAAATGCTGGTGGTGGATGGGTAGAGATGACAGAGTGGAGCAGGGGGAGGTGTTCTATGGGAACAAAGACGTCCCCATCAGGGGTGAACCTTGGCTAGATGCAGAGTGAAATATGAAACCCCATATATGGGCTTCTGTCTCTAGGTTTATTTACTTATGGAACACTGATATACTCTATTGAGATTAACAAGATGGCGCCATGCAGAGGGCTCAAGGTAGGATGGCACCAGAAGGCAAGAAAATTCTATCAGGAGCTGATTAGTCTTTTTTGGGAACGAGACACAGACCTTGACTCTGCAGAGCAATGTCAAGACCAGATGTGCTTAGTACCAAATGTATACCAAATAGACAGACCTGGCCATGCTGTGTGTGGACAGGAAAGGGAGGGTGGTCAGGGCCAGCGTGATAGCAAGAGGCTTTCTGGGGAATAGTGACTAGAGGCAGGTGGTAAAGACGGGCAGGATTGAGATGAGAGCAGATGGAGGGGGTAGTCTTCCCCTCTCTCTTCCTCCCTTCTTCTTCTTCTTCTTTTTTTTTTTTTTTTTTTTTTTTTTGGTACTGGGGATTGAACTCAGCCGCACTCGACCACTGGGCCACATCCCCAGCCCTTTTTTTGTATTTTATTAGAGACAGGGTCTCACTGAGTTGCTAAGTGCCTCCCCATTGCTGAGGCTGGCTTTGAACTCACGATCCTCCTGCCTCAGCCTCCCAAAGTGCTGGGATTACAGGCGCCTTCCTCCCTTCTTTTTAAGCCCAGGGTGGAAGAGGACGGCATGCCTGAATGTCTACCATCAAATGAGATTTTCATCTGTAGGAGAGAAGGAAACTCATGTTAGTTGGAACATCAGAAAAATATTGGGAGACAAAATAATTTTTAAGTAGAAAATGTAATTTGTGGCCAGTTTGTAGAAGTCCTTGAGTACCTGCAAAGATGGGGTTTGCATGTGATCCTGAAGGCTGTGGGGAGCCATTACTACTTTTTTTTTTTTTTTCCTGAATATTTTCTATCCCTGATTGGTTGACTCTTTGGAACACAGATAGGAGAGATGAGAATAGCAACTTGTGGCTCAGCTGTGGGCAAATCAAAAGTGAATTTCGAAAGGGGGAAAGGAATTATGGACAGTCATTTTGTGGAAACCCCACGTGATATATTCTGCAGCCCCATCTTTACTCCTTCCCATTCATTTATTTTTTTTCTCAAAAAGAATAAAATTTATGTTTCATCTTGAAAGGAGCAATGCTCATTAGAGGAAGCAGGATTATGGAAAAGAAGAAAAATAAATCACCTGCAATTTCTCCTTAAAGAAATGATTGCTGTATTTTTCCTGCATGTACTTTTAAAAATAGTTAAAGAAATCACATATCTACTATTTTATATTCTTCTGTTTAATCTTCCCATTATAACACAAGCATTTCCTGGTGTTATTTCACTCTTTCAGCAATAGGTTTTAATGCCTGTGTCTAGGAGGTGCACATTAATTTACTTAATCTTTCCCCTATGTTTGAATATGTGATTTATTAGCACTTTTTCATTATTGTAAATCATGCTAGGATGAGCTTCTTCGTGTGATAATCTTCTTCCATATTTATGATTATTTCCTTTGGCTAGATCCCTAGATGGGGAATCACGGAATCAAAGGACATGAACATCTTTAAGGTTCTTTGAACATTCTGCCAAATTGCTTCCTTGGGGGTTGTTGAGCTTTGGAAGTACATGATGAAAGATGAGTCTCATAGCTGAGGACAGGCAGGGCCAGGCCAGATAGAAAGAGCATTCCAATCATTCTAGTAGAAAGAGACATTCCGGAGTCACTGAAGCCGCAGCCCTGGTGATGGGCTGTTCTGATAGGAAAGCATCGCTGGTGTCCCTGCCATTTTTAGAAAGCCAGCTTTGAATTCTTCCCTAGAAGGACTGTAGTGCACTGGCACAATGGCTTTTCTGTTGTTAGAATACACCAAGATCACTTCTACCACAGGGCCTTTGCATCTGGTCTCTTTCTCTGCTGGAACTCCTCTGTACTCAAAACTTGCCATGCCTGGGCCCTTCTTCTCATCCTCTACCTCCAGGTACTTCTGTCACGTTGATATTTCATTCATAGAACTCGTTATTCCTGGCCCATGGAAAGTGTTCAAAAGATATTTGTAGAATGACTGAAATCATTCACTCATTCATTTAATGGACTGACATTTTCTGATTGCCACTTTGAAATATTCCTATTACTAGATCAGGAGAGTAAGAGGATCCAGGGGAGAGAAGAAGGGAGGGAAAGGGGAGGTTCTGGGGAATGGGGCTTGATCAAATTATGTTACATGCATGTACAATAATAATAAATAATAAACCATCCCACTATTATGTATAATTATAACACACCAATGGAAAATAAAATGAAAAAAAAATACTACAGTTACTCTTAACATAAAGAGGAAGATATTTAAAATAGTTCATAGAACGTTTACCATAACTGGTCCCAGCTAATGACTCGTGCCTCATCTTGATTCACAGCCTGCCTGAGTCTCTGCACATCAGCCATGTATTTCAATGTGCCATGCTTCTCACTGCCGCAGGACTTTTGCACATGCTCTTTCCTCATCCTAGAACAAATGTCATGTCTTTACCTTATTAGGGCCTACTCACTCACCCCTCAGATCAATGGCTTTTCCTTGGAAATCTTTCTTGACATCTCATAAGAGGTCAGGCTCCTCTATTATTTACTCTTTGATAGTCTTCAAAAATGAGCCCCAGTGTACAACGTGTGGCATTCAGGCCCTCTGACTAAATTTTGACCAACAGAACAGGGCAGAAGTAACACTGAGGTTTCTGAGATGCATTTTCTGCCTGGGTCTCTTGAAATGTTTGCTTCTGGGATGCTGAATTGGGAATCCAGAATCCTCTCAAAATCTAACCACTGCTCCATAAGAACCCCAAGCCATGAGCTGTGCAGAGAGGCCACGGCAGGTGCTCTGATCAAAAGCCCCAGCCTGAGGCCCAGACAACAGCCCGGGTCAACTTAGGGTCACGTTGTTCTTCCACGTCACTCCACCTCTACCCCCTCGGACTGATAGCCCATCAGAGCCACCCAGCTCAACCCAGCCAGTCAAAACCAGGAGACAAAAATAAACTCCTGTGCTAAGCCCCCAAGTTTGGGGATTATTTGTTACACAGCCAGGGATGCCTGAAACACGTGGCGTCCGTAGGACACTCCACTCCTCTCCTTCCTGGACTCCTTACCGCTGAGACTGTGTGCTTCTTCCCTGATTTAGTTAATGATCCTCATTTACTAGTCTGTATCTTCATCATAATGAAGACTAGCTTGACCAGGTCTTTTTATTTTATTTCATTTTATTCTCATCATCGACAATTTTCATTTTATGGCCAAGAGGAAATTTCTGGGGAACCTGCTGTGGTGAGTCTCAGGGAAGATGAGACGTGTGCCCTGAGCTCATGGCATGTGACTCTGCAGCTGCCGATGCAGAGAGGCAGGAAGGCCTTAGGATTCATCCCAGGGGCCCTAGGACCAGCAACTAGTGTCCATTGGTGGCAGCTTTGACACCTTGACCAACGCATTTGAGGCATAGTCTCTGCATGCCTGAACCTCTATGTGTCTCTGTCTGTTTTATCCATGGGTTCACCTACTTGCTGATGGCCCTCTGAGCTGCTTATCTCTCCAGAAATTTCATTCTAAGTTAACTTGAGCTGCTTTGCAAAATTGAGGATGCTGACGAGTTCGCTTGGTACCTGCTTGATAACCACGGCCTGAGAGATATTTAACAAGCCCTGTGAAAGGCACGAATGTGTGTCAGGGACTCAGGTGGACATCTGGAATTCTAGGATAAATAAATCTCTATTTCAGAGGTGCTCTGAGTTTACTGTTATGTATAAGCAAACACTATAATTATAGGTAAGTGCTACAAGAGAGATAGACATAAAATTATGAGAATTAACTATACCTGGGGAGGGGGATGATCTTGACTTATGTTCATGATCACATTTAGATGAACAGCAAATGTTTACTTGTTGATGGACTGGACGACTAAATAAATATAAAGCTGATGTGACCTATATGCAAAGATTTGCCTAAATGGAAAACATTCTTTGACCAATGCTTGATTTCTCTATGTCACCAATATCAGAAAATGCATGCCAAACTGGCTTAAGTAAGAAGAGAATTGGTTGGCTCCTTAACAGAACAATCCAATGACTACAGTAAGTTCAGGGGTTCAAGTATTATTATGAAGATCTTCTCAATTCGATGTTATCTGTGTTGGCTTTATTCTTAGGCTGTCTCTAAACGCCGGTTCTCAAAACATTCAAGGTTTCCGCACTTCAGGTTCAGACTCTGAAGAAGAAACAAGCAAACAAGGCACTGTTTCTCGTCGTTCCAGCATAAATCCTCGGGTGTGCACTGCTTGTGCAAGTTGGATGTCACTTGGGTCGAATGCTTCCGCCTGAGCTGAGCACGGATGCAGGGTCTGGCTAGACCTGGTCCACGGGCCTATCCCTGGAGCTGGGGGAGAGGGCAGCCTGCTGCGACCACTCGTGGTTAAGACCTGCCGACAGCTTGGATTTGCCGATCTTGGTTCTGCCATTGAAGAGCCAATTGCAGTTTACCTCTCTTCAAGCTGAGACATCTCTGGAAAGGGGGTAATGGTATTTCCATTGTGGAGCTGATGTAAGGATTAAATGAGTTAATGTAGGTGAGATGCTTAGATCAGAGCCCTGGACGTAGTAAGAGCTTCATGATCATTAGTTCCCATTCTTAGCTATTACAGCATGGACCAAGAATAGGAAAAGGAGGCTTCCCCAAGGAAATTCAGGGAGCTGTTAGCAGAAGAGGGTCTGAATGAATGCTCAAGAGGCAAAAACAACAATGTCCACTACATTGCACCCCCAAGTTACAAACCAACCAGGCCCTGGAAGTGAGCAGCCAGTATGCTCTTGCAGGAAGCCAGGTGGGGCTCACAGCTGCCTCTTGGAGTCTGTCTTACCCCCACCCCCACCCCCAGGAGAAGTTCTAGTTGTAATCATACCCAACTGATCAATACCCCAGCCAGGCTGAATGTCTCCCTGACAATCAGTGCTTGTTTTCCTAGGCTTCACCTTTGGGGCAGTCTTAGAATATCCATGCCCTGGCCAGCCTGAGTGCATATTGAAGCATTTCAAAATGTTGGAAGAGGACGTCTGCATGCTTAATGTGCAATTTAGCTGAAAGAACTGGAACAACTTGCGTTTTGGTGTGTTCCTCATTTTCCAAATGAATGTTATTTTCATAATGGATCCCAATGGCTGCCTCGGAGCTATTCTGGTCCATCCTATGAATGTGGATTATGGTGCTTTAATAAGAGTTGACTTTGGACTCCTTGGGCTGTGCATCACGATCGTTGGGCTACTTGTACACCAAACCATCAGCCGTTGTTCTTCTTGTGGACTGATATTTATCCTTTATTTCATTACTTCCATGGGATGAGCCAGAACATGTATAATACATCAGCAAGCCCCAAGCTACGTCAATGGCTTGAAGTGACAAAGGACTGGTTTTTAATTTCTTATGCAATTTTGGTTGAGGAAGCACCGTGTCCACATGGCCTAATTTTGTTTGGGGTTTCCATGTCTCCATTGTTCTTGTCTCTCTGGTGATTGACTCAAGAGATGGTCCAGACTTCCCATTTCACCTAATTTAATCTGTTTCAAGATGTGGTCACACCATAACATCAGAAGAAGGTCACAGGCAAGAATTCCTAGAGAGCACTTTTGTAGAGAAGTGGTTTTTAGCCGGGAAAAATAACATAAATCCTTTTAAAAATTTCTTGTAGGAGTGCCAGAAAGTCTCCAGACCCCTCTGTGCCAAGCGTGCAACTTCACTGCTTGGGGACACCTAAAGGGTGCCTGTGACAGACAGCCTATGGCCAGAAGGCTCCTCGGACACCTTGCCTCTGCTCACACACAAGAAGTCTCAGGCTTCCTTTGATTTCTTCCTGTAGCGTCCTGTGAGTGTTAGACTCACTGCTAGAGGGTCGCCATTAGCACCCCCAGCCCAGTACCTGGTCCCTCCTCTCACTCTCGGTCACTCTTCCCACATCCATTCTAAGTGGCACATTGCATTGTCGCCGGCCTGTCCTGCAGCCTCCCACCCCAGCCTAATTCTCCCTTGAGGCAACGACTTATTTTCCATTTTCTGGGCAGACTCAGTATGAAATGTCTCATGACTTTGTTGCAATACATGTCAAGCTCTGTCTCCACTCTTGGTTTGAAATATATGGTCACCTGATGCTCCCTTCATAATGACAGGCAGGAGCTGTTACCGATCTGTCCACAAGTGCTGTCCCTTGGGACATTAGGCAGAGACAGGTTCCCACCCCAACCCTATGAATGTGCTAGTTGTGCACTTTAAGGCCTCTCTGAGTATCAGTGTCCTCATCTGTAAAATGGGCACGTGTACTCCCAGGGCTCTTGATGAGACTGCACAGAGATCATGTCAGTGACATGCTCAGGACACTGTCCAGTGTGTGGCAGACTCTCTGTCGGTGTTTGCCATGGCTCTTTTTGAAAGTGTTCAGGAAGACAGGAGGTAGGTTTATCTCATTTATGGAGGACACTGGGACCGATTCTGTTCCTTCTCTAAGCTCCGCTGGACTCTCCCCTTTCCCTTCCTTTCTTCTTCATCAGACTCTAGTCTCCACCGTCTTCGATCCCACCCACAGCTTTGACAAGATGGAAGAGCAGTGTTGTTTATTTTGAAAGCAAATTCAACATTGACCCTCTGAAAAAACAGGCCCTGCAATATGCTCTATTACCACATAAGCGTCACATTTAAACAAAGCCTTTTGGCTTGAACTGAAAATTACTGTCCCCCTGGGAGGTATAAACTGGAGGGGCTGCCCGCGTGAGGGAGGAACGCACAGTGGCTGGCAGGGCCGCCTCTGCTGGAAGGCGAAGCTCGGACTCCTCGCTAGCTTTATGCATCAATTTCATTTGGAATTCTCTGCTCCCTGTCCCCCTTCCACATGGGGAAAACAAGAGCAATCTGTTGAAGCCTTGGAGGGTGGAAAAGCAACTCTTCTCAAGTACATGTTCAAATCAGTAAGAGCCCACCGAGCCTCGAGCTGGAGAGTGCTGTTGGGACTGTAGTAGACAGGGCAGTGGATCCAGTCTAAAAGTAGTATGTGGACGTGACTTTGCACACCCCACCCCCTGCCCAAATAACGGTAGAACTGAGGAACATCCCATCACCTGGGCATTATTACCCATTCCCTGGGTAATGATAGTGTCATACTGATAAAAGCAGACATTTATTCACCAATTTTTTATGTGCCAGGTATATGAACTCACTTAAGAGGGAGGTACTGTTTTTATTCTCATTGTTTTTTTTTTAAATTTTATTTATCTATTTATTTTTAAAATGTATTTGTTTTTTATTCTAAGTTGTTAGAAATGACAGCAGAATGCATTACATTTCACATTATACTTGTAGAGCACACTTTTACATATCTCTGGTTGTATACAAAGTGTATTCATAGCATTCGTGACTTCATACATGCACTTAGGGTAATGATATCCATCTCATTTTACCATCTTTTTTTTTTCTTCTTCACCCTTTGCTCCCTCCCTTCCCCTCCCTCCCCATTGTTTTTTTAACAGATGAGGAAACTGTGGCACAGAGAGGTTCATGAACTTACCTAAAATCACACAGTTGGTGATTTCAACCTCATTGCTCAGGACCCAGAGCCCAAGCTCTTCATTCTTTCTTAATAGTGCTTCATTTTGTGAGATGGAAGTGAGTTTGCACACACTGTAGGTGCACACTCATATGCACCGAGACAAGGACGCTAAACAAACCCATGGAACACTTCATGACTCTGGCATTACGTTCTCTTGGGTGAATTTCAGGTATTTCCGTGTTTGTCTTGTTATCTCCTAAGAGATTTAGGATCCTTGAAGCTCTTTCCATGTCAGTGTCCCTGCAGGTCTGCACACTGTACCAGACACCAGCAGCACATCAGGGAGTGCTTGCTGAGTTGAGAACAGGTGGATGCTAACCAGGGTGATGCTGACTGTGAACGTGAACTAGACATTCCAGAGAATGTGGGGATCAGCAAGGCACAGAGGGGCTGCGGCAAGGTAGGAGAAAGAGATGGGAAGTGAGGCTGACCTTGAGAGTTTAGATAGAGGGCAGAAGCAAGGGTGCTCAGGGTGGGGACAGCACCTGGGAGAAGGACAGAGAGGGGAAGGAGGACGGTATGGCAGATGCCAATCGGGAGATCTGGTCACCCAGAGTGAGCACCTGAACTGGGTGTAGCCGCCGGCCATCACCTGGGCTGTTGGAGGTTCTAGCGCTGGATGGGCACAAACAAGGCAGTGCTTTCAGTTCCTGGGGGCCAGTATGATCCAGTAGCTACAAGCATGGAGTCATGGGGTCAAATCTCAGCTTAGCCATTTTTCCAGTTGTGGAACTGTGAACAAGTCAAGCCCAAAGAACGCCCAGGGCACCAAGAAGATTAAATGAGATCATGCGTGGCTGGTGCCTAACACGGCTCCGTGCTAAACAGGGTCAGCTGCCATTACCTGAAGCCAGGAGATGGAGGATGGACTGGAGAGGAGAGAGAGACTGAGCCGGGGGCATGTTTGAAGGCCACGGCAATCACAAGAAGTTCTCTACAGCCAGTGTCCTGGGATCATTAGGGTTTTTAAAATCTTCTGAGCTTTGTAAAGAGCCCTGCACGAAGTAGGTGCTCCATCAATGCTGAGAGATGGATCTGTTGGTGTAGTGTGAGTCTGTGTGTGTGTGTGGGGGGGGGAGAGAGAGAGAGAGAGAGAGAGAGAGAGAGAGGATACAGGTGTGTGTGGGTGTGTGCAGGTGGGCATGGTGTGGTTTCCATGCCAGCCTGCTGTCCATGGCATTGGAACATGTTTGCTGAAGTTAGTCAGAGTGGCTGGGTCTCAGGACTCTGGGTCTCTTGCTATGATTCATGGACATTCTGGGGGAAGTCTGTGAAGTCCTTAAACTGCGGCGAAAGCTGGTATTTAAAAAAAGAGGATGACTTCGCTCTCGTTCCCTTTTGTACATTTTTCCACTAGCACACTGGCTCCTCCAGGAAATTTTGGATCTTTCACCATCTTCAGGACAAGTCATTTTGTTATTAGGACTTATTTTTACTCTTCTTGCATATGCTGTCTACTAATTGGACATTGGTTTATGAGGTTTCATTCAATATTTTGACACTCACCTACTCTGTCCCTACAGTGTGCCAGGCACTGGCTGCCGCTCCAGAAATGAGACATGGTTGCCCTTGAAGAGCTCCTGGGGGTGGGGGGCAGGGAGCAGAGATCAGACGGAGGTATGTGAGGGTGGTACAGGGTGAGGGGGTCAGAGGTTCAGGGAGAATTTCCAGAGGCAGTGAACTCTGAATGAGAGCTCACAAGGCGCCAGGAATCATGCTAAGCACGTTACAGACATTATCTCATTTGCTCCTCACTCTATGAGGTAAGTGCTATTATCCTTGTTTTCGCGTGACCTCGCATGAATTAGTTCACCTCCTTGAGCCTCAGTTTTCCTCATCTGTAAAATGGGACCTGTAAAACCTGAGAGAGTTACAGTAAGGATTAGTTAAAACACGTGCAACGTGCTTGGTGACATGCTAAGTTGGCATTACAAGAAGGCACCAATGTGTTTCCTGTTGTCAGTAGGAGGAGGAGGTGGGGCTGCAGGGGGTGGATGCCTTGCTCAGGGTCCCTTAGAATGCACCTGTTAGAATGGGGAGCCAGAGCTCTTAGGCACGGTCTGTGTGGACTCGCTTGGGAGTTTGGAAAAGGTGTGGAGACTTTTCCTGGGTGCACAGCCAAATTATGGAATGATTTTCAACAGGAGTGTCCACCTCACACCTTCAGCCCTGCTCCCTGACCCCATTCATGGTACAAACATCAGTTAGCTGGTCAGCCTCTAAAATGGACGTGGCACCTCCTTTCTTGGTTTCCAGACATCTAGCTCCTATTCTCTGATCTCTTGTTTCTTTTTTCTTTTTTTCTTTCTTTCTTTCTTTTTTTTTTTTTTGTGGTACCGGGATTGAACTCAGGGGCACTCGATCACCGGGCCACATCCCCAGCCCTTTTTTGTGTTTTATTTAGAGACAGGGTCTCATTAAGTTGCTAAGTGCCTCACCATTGCTGAGGCTGGCTTTGAACTCGCTATCCTCCTGCCTCAGCCTCCCAAGTGCTGGGATGACAGGCGTGTGCCACCGCGCCCGGCTGTCTCTTGTTCCTTTTAAAACTATCAGTGAATTATCTACAGTGGGAGTCATGAACCCCGGGGAGTCCAGGGGTTCTCACCGTGGAGCTGCTGTGTGGCAAACAGCAAGAAGCCATTCTTGGGTCGGGGGGGATGGGGAGTGGAGGGAAAGAAAAGAGCAAAAAAAAAAAAAGAAAAAGAAAAAAAGAAAAAGAAAAGCCATCCATTTCTGGCTCTGGTGCTGCTCACTGACTCTGCACAGAGTCACCACCCAGCTCTTCTCGGAGCCACCTCCCAGGGCAGTTGTAAGGAGGCCGATTAAGATTTATGTGGTTTGTTTTCTTTCCCCAAGCCTTTGAAGACCCAGGGAGGAGGTAACATTTATGGCTGGTTGGTTAACCCTACAGCTCTCTGGGGTCTCCTTCCGCGACCCCTGGGCTGCTTCCCAAGGCAGGAGGCAGCAGGCCTTGGCCGTCCCATTTGGGGAGCTGGCTGTCAGAGGCCAGGGTGGAGAGAGTTTCAGGCCCCATAGTTCTGGCAGCTTTGCTGGCCACACCGGTCTCGTCCCAGCCGACCGCCCCCACCATCTTCAGGGTAGAACTAAATCTTCCCACAGGGGTGCGAACTCTTGAACATCAGCATCAAGCGGAAAAGAGGGGTTGGGGTGATGCTTGTGAGATTGAGTTGAGCGAGACATGAATAAATTTGGCTCTGAGATTGCTAATTTCGGGCAGGTGAGGACAGAATTGGCCACAGTTCTTTGGTGTGAGGGACCAAAGGGCTTCTTTATAGAAAGATACACATTTATTAAAAAGTAAACGAATCTTTGCTTTATTTTTTTTAATGCTAATATTTTCCTGGCACGCCTGGTTAGAATGACTTGTCTGGGTGTCCTGAGCTCCATTTCTGAGCCCCAGCTGAAAACCCTGGACAGCTGGAGGTGGGTAAATACCTTGGAGAATCGAAATATTTTGTATGTCTTTCTGACCTTATTAAAAAAAAAAAAAAAAAAAAAACGTTTATTTTGTTGCCCTTATTCCCCCCCACATCCTAGGACAGCTACAGAGAGAACATTGGAGAAGTATGTCCAGTTGGAGTTAGGTTGGCCAGCAGTTAGGGAAGCAGGGGTTTAGTTCTTTGCCTCACGCAAGGAACTCTGGGAACTGAAAGCTCTAACGCATGCATTTCTGTTCAGCCACCCAGGAGCCAGCAGTGGGACCTTTAGAGTCCCTCCTCTGTAAAGGACTGCCTTTGAGCCCTGAAACTCGGAAGGAATGGTAGTTTTTCCCATTTATTGATTCATTCTTTCATCTAATAAACTGGGTTCGAGGCACTCAGTGAATTTACAAATCACAGGTGAGATCAGGTGTGCTGATCCACAGCAATCCTGTTAAGGGTGTTCTGCTCCTACTTTTATAGCCGAGGAAACTGAGGCACGGTGGGATTCGATAACTGGATTGTATAACATTTCTAGTCTTTTCACCCCTCCAGGATGCTTTGCCCAGAAACTGTAGGAACGATCTTAAATTTGGGAAACAGAAAGACCTGAGCTCAATTCCTGTGTCTTTTTAATTAGGATGAGGCCTTGGGCAGGTTGCACAATTTCTTCAAACCTCAGTTTGTTCATCTGTAGCATGGGGATCAAGTCAACAATAACAACTTTTCCAGGGTTGGGAAGAGAATATAACCAGACAAGGGGACTGGGAGTGTAGCTCAGTGGTAGAGTGCTTGCCTAGCACGCATGAGGTCATGAGGTCCTAAGTTCAATCCCCAGCACCACAAGCAAAACAAATAAAAACAAAAACAAAGGTCCCTCCCAACAATAACAACAACAAAAGCCAGACAAAGTGTTCTGAGCCCTGTGGGAGCAGGTTCTCCATATAGAATATGAATTTTGGCATTATTAGGCCAAGGCTGTGATCTTTGCTCTTGACTCTAAGTGGGTGTTGCAAGTTAAGAGGAACCTAAATGGCCTTTCAAAGAGGGTAGCTTCCACCTTGGGTGCTGCGCTCTGCTGTCAGCTTTGGCTTCTCCACCAGGAGGTAGAAACATTTAACATAACATGCTGACCTCATCAGGGGCATACCAGATGCTGTCATCCATAAACAGCCATTTATGCAAGTTGACCAGGCTCCACAGGCTACAGGTAAGCTGGGGAAAGAGAGAATGAATTGTTCAGTCCTGGAGGAGCCGAGGTTGAAAAGCCACGCAACCCTCACATGTAACTTCTAAAGCCTGGAAGTTTTTGAATTAAAAAAAAAAAAAAATTAAAACAAAACAAAACAAAACAGGTTAAACAGGTTTTCCATTAGAAAGGTGTGGAACAGACCCAAAGCGGGACAATGATGAAATTTTCTTTTTTTGCTCAATTGTCTTCCTCTTGTTCTTCCCCAAACTTTCTTGTCTCAAATCGCCCCTCCCCCACCCCATCTTTGAGCATTCCTCCCTGCCCCCTACCCCCCCCAAAGAAACATATAAGGCTCAAATTAGGCCAAGTCAATTGCATAAAGGCACACTCTTCCCAATGAGTGAAAGTATTCCGACTTAAAAAAATGTATAGAAAATGTTTATTGAAATGAGGAGGGGGGGGGGGATTCAGAAGTTATTGTGGGGGCTGGCAAGAAGAGAGCCAAACTGTGAGAGAGCACATCTGACAGTTTTCTGTTAGATTTAAAATATATTGACATGTTCTTGCTCCCTCTCTGCAAGGCCCTCCACTTCCCACCCCTGGCCCCAGCTGCACAGTCACACAGGAACCCCTATGTATATGCATGCACACTTGCTAAAGAATCCAGCAAAACACGGGGCTGTTCTTTATAGGCCGGGGAGCTTGTTGTTTTAGTCTGTTGTTTTCATTTCTGTGCACCTGCACCCCTCGCCCAAGACCCCCGCCACATCGCCCCTGTCTTGACCAACAACACAGAGATGTGTGTTTCTGAATAAATCACACATTATGCAATTTGATTTCCTCAAGAATTCGGTAAGAAAACTCTGAATCTCAGCGAATTGGCCTTAATTGCATCCTTTAGGTTCTGGGCATGTTTCACCTGCCTTGGGTTTGTTCCCCGAAATCCCATAGTCCTCATCTGTTCCTTCCTTGCTTCTCTCCGCTCCCCCATCCCCCCACCAGAAGTGGCATGCATGATGGAGGCCTTTACTCTGAGCAGAAGCAGGGCAGTGAGCTGGGTATGTGGGTGGTAAGGACAGCTTGGTCTGCCCAGCATTCTGGTGGCTAAAGGGTGGGCGGAGGGTGGGCTCCAGGCTCTAGGTTGATGAGGAGCTATTTCATGTATTTGACGTCTAGCTGCTATGGAATCCTATTTGCAAATGCTAAGTAACCTAGTCAATATGGTACAAATTATCAACAGCAGCAGGGGGAATGTTGACTGCTACAACTTGGGCTTTGAAGAGATTACAATGTTTTTGGTGTGATCCAGGGCCAATGATGTCTTAAATCCAATTTCTATTTGGTGGGTCTCTAAGTCATGGCAGAGACAGTATTGCAAAACAAAGCAATGACTTCTCTCTGGTGAGGGCAAGCTAATCCGGACCTAAAGAAGACCCAGAGGAAGTTCCTCCCAGGGTTGCCTTGCTTAGTGATTCCAACAGTGGCTGGTTGGAAAGTAAAGAATGAGACGAGAAAGGAAGAATTTGGGTGTTCTAAGCTCAATCTTAGGCACTCAGTGTAGACAATACCTTGAAAGCATCCCTGAGAGGTGGTGTTCCTGCTTCTGAGTACAGGGAACTTAATCACTTCAGATTTGATGGT
The DNA here is from genome assembly GCA_025594165.1 of Tamias sibiricus. Classification (NCBI taxonomy): domain Eukaryota; kingdom Metazoa; phylum Chordata; class Mammalia; order Rodentia; family Sciuridae; genus Tamias; species Tamias sibiricus. The sequence goes on along the minus strand of CM046660.1, from coordinate 34,235,130 downwards.
ACCCTTATACTCTTAGACAACAGTGATCATTTGAATTTTTTTTTGCTATTAAGGTTAAATTGGTCTCCTTCCCAGATCCACCTGAGGCAAGAGGAATGTACGTTCAAGGTCAACCTCAGCAACTTAGTGAGGCCCTGTCTCAAAATAAAAAAAGGTCTGGGGATGTAGCTTGGTGGTAGAGTGCCCCTGGGTTCAGTCCCCAGTACCAAGAGGGTTTCCTCATGTGGTTGTAGGTGGAAGTTGTGCTTCGCTGGTATTGTGGGCAGCAGCCTGCAGCCCAGGTGGGCCTCTCAGTAGAGCTACTTGCACTTCCTCAAGACATGGCGACTGGCAATGCTCTCCTAGAGCAAGTGACCCAAGAGACTGAACAAGGAGGAATCCACAACGCCTTTCATGACCTTATCTTGAAAGTCATGCATTGTCATTTCTGTCACATTCCAGGCAATAGAGGTAGATTAAGAAGCCACATTCAAGGGGAGGGGAATGGAATGCCACCCTTTGAAGGGAGGAGTACCGAAAAATTTCTGGACATATTTTTGAACTATCATGGTTCTAGTTCTCTTAAATGATACTATATGCATAAGTTGATTTAACAATTATCACAGTAGTCCTTAGATATTTGTTTGTAGCTATCACAGCTTACCACTTCTGGCTGAATATTTTCAATTCCTTTGACTATTCTATACACAATTGAGGATACATCTCTCTACTATTCTTGTTTAGTGTGACAGTGAAGCTAAAATGTGGTATTCTGAATTGAGCATAATGGTGAACAGTGTTCTTTGTAGTTATTAAAACTCATTAATCCATGCTAAGCACAATGCCTGGTGTGTAGTAGGTATTCAATTTATGTTTGCTATTGAAAGAACAAAAAGGTGAATGAGTATGAATGGACGTCTCTACCTAGATACTGTGTTAGTTCCTCTTTATCTTTTAGCAGATTTTATACCATTGATTAATTTGTTAACTAAAACATCTAACTCAACTTCCCCCCCACATCCTTTGCCTAGCTGAGATTTTTCCATCCACTTAGAAATTTTAAAAAATCTTAATATGGAACTTTTCTTTAATCTCTACTAAATGGCATCTGCTGTTCAAGACCATTCTGAACCACAAGTCTATGAGCTGATATAAGCTATCTCTTTTAGATTTATATGGTCCAAAAATATAGTCTAGGAGTTGTCCATACAAGTAATTGTTTAAATATTCTTTCTTTAACCTACCAAGTTATTTCATGTATACATATTTGCTCTGCCACTAGAGCCCCTAATTTCCTGTCCTCTCTCTCACTGCTCACTCACTGGGCTCTGCAGGCAATCAGCACTAAAAAAAAAAAAAAAAAAAAAAAGACAAACCACCCATAACTAACTTGTTCTAATTGCACTTAAATCCAAGCCATCCTCAACAGATGTAGTGTTCTCTCTTTCTCCTCTCTCTCTCTCTCTTTCTCAGTAAAGACCTTTGGAAAGGAAGATTCCACTGCCTCCCACAGTCACCCATTTCCAGAGTCCAACATCTGGAGGCTGGGGAGAAAAGAGTGGGGAGGATGATGTATGGGCAGAATAATTGAGGTGGAAAGGATTTATTCTTGGCCTTTGTACCAGTCTTATTTGGGGTGAGTGGGTGGAGAGAGAAGTGGGAGTGGGGAGACTCTTACCATCCAGCAGAGGTGGCCATTCTGAAAACCAATGTAGAGAGTGAAGAGGGGACCAGTCCCAATAGACGTCCGTGTCTGGGGCCAATTAAGAGTTCATTTGGATGGATGAACTCAAAGATGTAAAGGGGGGGGGGATCTGAGTTTTCTTGGCTCTAATCAGACAGAGACAAACTCTGGATCTAGTTTATTTTCATGTTGATCTACTTTATTATTGTTTTAAATTACAGAAATAATGTGTTTTTTTTTAAGGTCAAATCATTCAGAATTGTGTAAAAATGTAATAGTCTCTACTTCCCTTTCCTAGTCCAAACTCTGAAAGTGGCAACTAATGTTTCTTTCCATGCTTATTTCTGTGCGTCTATATACAACACTCATAATAAGCAGACTGGATCATAACATATATTCTACCCTCCCACTTTTCCTTTCCCCCATCACATTATAGTTATCTTTAGAGGGCACTATAAATGACTTTTACTCATTCTTTATAACAGTACTATAGATGCAGCATAATTTGCCCAACTGTTCCTCTTTTTGTGAGCACACAGGTTGTTTCTGGTTAGTTTTGTTCCAACCAGAAACTTCACAATGAGCTTGCTGAACAAATACATTTATCTACTGCTGCTTTTATCTCTATTGGATAGATCTCCCAAAGTGGGAATATGGTTTTACTTGGTGGCATGTTTTATGATCTTTTATGCTGGTTAATGCTACAATAAACAACGTTCTTGTCTTCCCTTTCTTAAACCAACTCTCTAAGCCATTATTCTATTTTGTTCCTGCAGTGGCTGATTTCCCAAAGTGCCCATTTGGCTGAAGAAAAATCCAGGAAAATGCACCTGTTCTCTGTTTCGATGGGAGTGTGGGGTGGATTATTTATATGGATCCAGTCTTGAGATTGTCCAATGGGTATTGGTGAGTGTGTGTATGTAAATGTCTGCGTCCATGTGTGTTTTAAATGACTCGGGTGAAATACAAGGACTAACCTTATCTAAATATCACTCCGTGTTAAATAAACAGGTTTCAATACTGAGGTATGTATGGTAGAGAAAGCATAGGATTTAGTTAGAAAACTTGAATTTTCTGGTTTCTCTACCTACTGGCTATATTCTCTTAGAATTGATGTCGTCATAAGAAAAACGGGCCCAATTGCAAAGCCTCCCTTGCAAGTTGTGAGAGTTAAAAGAGAGATCATACTGTAAGTCAGCCTTTCACTTTTGTTTTAAATTTATTTAATTTAAGCAAAACACTTCAGAGAAAGGTGCTATTCTTTATAAACAAACAAACAAACAAACAAAAGCAATTCCATAAAGTCAGATAAAGGTCACCCAAACTTTATCCTGGGAGGGTCTCCCAGAAACCCAGGAGGAAAATTGCAATGGCACCTAGGGGCTACAGAGGGGCTAACCAGGTCAAATAGAAGGAACCAGAGTCTCTTCAGATCAAAAATATCTTTCAAAACAACCACATACAAAAGGCTACTCAAACATTTTGTGCTCTTGAGGACCCATCTGTCACCTGGCTAGCCAGGATAATCTCTTTTTGGAGAGCTCATTAGTCTTGGCAATGGGTCTAAAGTTTATTCCTGATAGACTGAGGCTGTTTGCTGCAGTCTTGTGCTGAGGAGCCCTTCAGATGTTTTCTTGTTTCATTCAAGCATTCAGCTCATTGGTATGCCCAGGGTTGTCCTGGTTTGCAAATGGAAAATCTAGTGTCCTCGATCCTAGGCATGTAGGATGATTGGCCATTGTATATCTTATTCTTCATCTTTGCATGGCTGAAACTGTTTAAAGAAAACATGTCATGCCATGAAAGTTGCCCTCCATCCCTCACCTTCCTGGGGGTTATTCTTCATCCTTTAACTTTGTTTTTGTCAATGTGCTGTGTGCTGGAAGGAGGGTTTTTCTTTTTTTTTCTCATTAAAATTGAATAACAGTTACTTTTCTCAATTAACAGACAACAAAAAATGAAGGTGGCATTAAGTCCACAATATGACTTGCCACTTAACCCTCTTGTCATTTGCCTGTGATCTTATGCATTTTTTTAAAAAAATATTTATTTATTTGCTTTAGTTGTACACAGTGCGTTTATTTTTATGTGGTGCTGAGGATTGAACCTGGGCTGCGCACGTGCTAGGCGAGCGCTCTACCACTGAGCCACAACCCCAGCCCTGTGACCTTACGCTTTTAAAATATATATTAAAATTAAATGTCAAATTAAAATTCCATAAGATATCACAGTATACCAAAAAGGGCTGGGTCTTCCCATGGGAAGCTACAGAGTAGAACTGAAGGCTATTTTTAAAGAGATTCCCATGATGGAATGTTAAATAGGGACCCTTCAAAAAATTATACAGAAGGGGATTATATGTCCTAGTTTCTCTAGGTAATCTTTGGTAAGTCAGTGTTCTAGGGGGCTCTCTAGTTAGTATCTACCCTCACTATCAAAAGTATTCTAGTTTGGATATTTTTACATTTTTTTCTTTAGTTATGGAGGATCTGATAGGAGGGATTTTTTAATTTTTAATTTGTGCTAACATTTGCTAGTTACATTCAGGCATAGGTTTGATCACTTTCTATGCATTTTTTCTCATTTGACCCTTAAGACTATACATAGGTGCTATTAGAGATAATGAACCTGAGTTCCAGAAGGGTTAAGTGACTTGCTTACGTTCAAAAGTGACGAAGTGGCAGAATCAGGAGTAGACCCCGAGGTCTGCAAACTCCAGAGCCTGGCTTCTTAGCTAATACAGTCTTGTCTTCATTCTTTGGTGCTAGCAAGTGGTCTGAGATGTTAGACTTGAGTGCCAGCTGCCTGAAATCCTCAAGAATTCCAAGGAAGCAGATGTAACCTCAAGGGGCCAGTGGGGCTTCCTTTGGGGGAAGCTGTGTTCCTTGGGCAGAGAAAATGAGGTGTTTGTACTCATCCGAGTATTTAGATGATCCTGAGGGACGCTCTGTCCACGCCCCATCGCTGCAGCTGCCTGTTTACAGGCATGCTGAACTTTTTTTCCCCCTCCAATTAAAGTATAACGAATCTGCTAAGACCTGGTCCCACATAGCCCTGCCAGTTGGGTTTTTGGGGGTAGATAAAATGAAGAAGTGTGAGTCTAGCAGCTTGCCCTGGGGTGAGAAGAGAAAAGAGCAGATCTGTATGCGTCCTAGCAGCCAGCAGCTCTCCCTCTGCTGTGGCCTGTTCTGGGACTGTGGGCCAAAGGAGCCTTGGAATTGCTTAGACCTGCCTCTGTGCCTTTAGCTGTCCGGGTAAAAACATCACCTCTCTGGAGGCCTGTGTTGGAGCACAAACCCATGTATTGTCTGGCCCCTGGCAGGCTAGTCTGTGGAGGGGACACTCTAAGAGCTCTATTTTAATCTTTTGGAGCTGGGCCAGGGTAGGAATTCAGCTGCCAGCACCAGGCTCCCTACCCCCATGCTCTTGCCCCACCCCCACCCCTCTCTTGGTTTCATTCCTGCTGACCTCCCATCATGAGAGGTGCTGGTGTTCTTTCTTTCTCCCTTTCTCTTTTTTAAACTACCAGGCTCTTTCATGGATTTGACCTCCCAAAGTGCTGCAGACCAGGGCTCCTCAGTGGGCTACATGGGGCTCAGAGCTGGCACGAGGCCAACCCTTGAATCCTGAGATTTACCTCCAGATGTGTGTGCCTCTGTGCTTGTGTGGATGTGTGTGTTTGTGTTGTGTGTGTGAGTGAGGAAATCTGTGTGTGTTTGTGTCCTTGTGTGTGTGTGTGTGCATGTGTGTGTGTTTTGTATCTCTATGGCTTTTCTCTCCCCGTGAAGAAAACATTGGGCTGGGGAAATTGAGGGGAGTTAAGAATAGAGAGAAATACAAAGGGTGGTTCAAGTCTATAAACCTCTTCTTCTCTGTCTTCCAACAAGACTTCTCCTGCCCAGAATCAGGTTATTTCATTCATTCCTCCAACTGGGTCTTTTTATCCTTCTCCTAAGCCTGTTGGGTCTGTTTCTTTGGCTAAGAGTGAGTCTTGTGGAGAGACCACACAGCAGAATGGGCATTAGACTTCTACAATGAACTGAAATTCTGGTCTTAGCTCTGCCACTTGCTGGTTGTGTGATGTTGGGTATGAAATTTCCTTTCTTGGGCCTCAGTTTCCCAGTCTAAAAGATGTGGTTGATCATGCTACCAACTTTCAGAGAAAGTGGAAAGCAGAAGATTAAATGGCACTCGAAGGGTGACCCAGAAATTAGCTCCTTTCTTGCCTGCTCTCTTTTCCCAGGAACAAGTCCTAGGGTGGCAGCTGAACCCAGCTCCTGGCCTCAGTGAAGAAGCCCCTAAAGGTCGAGGAGGGGCCATGTGCTTCCTGAAAGGGTGGAAGGGTGCAGAGGGTGTGACCCTTTCTCTCCCACCCGGAATCTCCCACCTTCTCTCACCCCCATTCTTCTCTGCCAATGATGTTCATTTTCCCCTCTGCACTGGCCTCCCAAACTGACTCATCACCTCGACAGGGTAGCAACTTCCAAAACAAAACTCTTTTCAACCAAGGAAAATATAACTATGGGGAGGAAAACATTTCAATATCAGGCCTCCTGAGACCCGAGGAAATGTACTGAATGTTTGTCAGAGAATGACGCTGTCCCCACTTCACAGACTCTGCTGACGGCAGAGGGCGAACGATACCTGGCACTTGGCTCTAGCCAAACCAAAATGGCCCAAGCAAGGTCCACGTTGATGCTCAAGTTGGCCCAAACTTGGAAACGTCAGATGTGTGTCCACCATGGTGCCTCCAACAGGTTCCACTATGGGATGATAAACATCCTACATAAGAAAGGACCAGTGCTGTATTATAAGACAGTCTCTAGTCTTCCTTTCCACCACAAATGGGATACCTACTGCAAGGTTGGCAGGGGGGCCTGCTTGCTTCGTGCTTGGGTTCTGAGAAAGGGCAAATGGAGCACATTCCAAACTTAGTAATAGCGCCCCCTGCCATTGTGCAATGCTTTGACCCGTTCTGGGACACTCCAGGGAACGGGTCTTATGGCAGTGATCAAGCAAGATCTGAAAGAACAGCTGGTGGGTGGTGCTAGTACCAAATTAGATGTCGTAGAAGGTCCAAGGGATATTCTAGACCACATCCAGTGTGATTCCACAGTGGTCTGGACAGCCAAGGATTGGGGGACTGAAACAGGTGGAATCGTCTTCTGAAAGAGGAATCAGGTGAGGCAGAGGAGTGATTGAGTTAAATCTTTCCATGGTAAAGATTGTTTTTTGGAGGTGGAGGAGAATGTTGGGAAGGGATGCCCAGCATGGGTTTCCTGAGATTACTTTCTTTACCATAGACTCAATGTCACCTTCTGTTTACCTCACACAACCTGGCCTCCCCATCCAGAACAACAACAGCACAAAACATATCATCAACATGGAAGTGTTCTGAGAACCCTGCTCATTCCTGAGAATACTCAATGTGAGCATTTTAAATTTGTGGAATCTTAGAGGTGAAAAGAGTTTCCATACTTTAGAGATATCTTCATCTGTAAGTTCAGAAAGGAAAGGTGTTTTGCCCATACCCACAGAGATGCCGACCCTGAGCTAAAGCCCTGGCCTGGTGGGAAAGGGTCTATGGTGCTATGTTGTCCTGTTTGGCTTCATCTGTGGTCATCATCTCTGTATGTAAATATCCCTTGCATGTCTGTCTTTGCAGGGTGTCTATTTCAGAGAGGGCTTCCATGGGCTGCTTTTCTCTTTCTTAAAGGACCTAATTCAATGGTGCATGGTCAGGAGTGCTCACCTCCAGTTTTCATTGTACTAAACCTCACAATTCTTATTTGTAAAATGGAATAAAAGTTCTTGTTCTGATCACCTCCCAGGGCTGTTCATTAAGCTCAAAAAATGGGAGTGTTTATTAAATATGTAGGAGATTGCAGCTATCAAATCCTCAATGAGGAAAACGGCATGTGAAAAAAAATAGTTTTATCAGGCATGGGGATGAGACTTTTGTAGGTTTTCTGGGTACTTAGATGGGTGATCTGCCTGTCAATCCATGGGGGTGCACAAACAATATTCAAGATGCCATGATGCTCAGATAACTGCTGGCTGTCTGAAACACCAGAAGAAAGGGGAAGTTTCTCCCCAGGCTTTTTGCTTCCTTCTGAGGCCAACCCCCATCATGTACCCTGGAGATGGTGGGTGGGATTGGTGGGTGGGAACTTTTTAGACAGACCTAAAGAATGACTTTAGGACTTTAGAGAGAGCCCCAGCCTGGCAAGCATTTGGAAAGGCCTTTGAGTCCATTTTTTATGGAGAAATTAACCTGATTCTAAGTGCTCTCTCTGCAATATCTGGTGGTCATCACTTTATCACTTATTTAGCAGGTACTTGTGCCAGGAGCTGTAGATTGTGCTGGGGAAATGATGACTGACAAAATAGGCAGTGGCTTTTGACTTAGAGCCTTTGATCTAGTCTGGTAAACACCCAGTGCCTCCCTTCCTCTAGTCAGTATCTAACATCAGTCCCTTCTTTGGCAATAACTTCATGCAATGACTGATAGGACAGACCACAACAAGGTACGAATGCTGTAGCTACTTGAATAGGAAATGCAGTTTCATAGTCTAAAAGATCATTGCAAAGATCTAACTTCCTTAACATAAACATTGGGCAAGAAAATTTTCTTATGAGTTTTTGTTCTCCTAAAGGTCACTCTAAATATATAAAAGCTCTAGCTTTTAATTTGCCTGATTCCTAAGATATTTTGTGTTATTATTATGGAGAGGAAGGAATTATTTCTTGTTGGCAGGTGGAAATACTGCGTACCTTGTGGAAAGGGCTAAGCATTCAATTAAAGATGTACTTTTTATTTAGCAGGTTAAATTTAAAAGGCCTCCTCTTACCCTTCATCCCACTCTGTCCCTCCCCAAATACTTCCCTAGAGTGTTCATAGAGGAGGAAGGGGATATTAAAAAGCAATGACATCTGTTTGGTTTGAAAAAGAAGGTAAACTTTTATTTAAAGACAGAATTAGGAAAAGAAAGTAATGGTTTGCTTAGAAAGATGACAATTTACATAGGGAAAACAGCATATTTGGCCAGGACAACAAAACATCCCTCTGAGGCTGTCAGGAAAGCTGACACAAACATGCCAATGAAGAGCTGAATGTGTGTGTGTGTGTGTGTGTGTGTGTGTGTGCACGTACACACCCACGTGAGGATGCACTCAGTGTGCACGTGCGTTTAAAAGAATTCTGTAAAACAGTATAAGACAAATGCGTGCTCTATAACAGCATATTTCCTATCCTTGGGAATTCAGGAGCAAGTTTTTTGTTAAGGTTCCTGGGATTGAAGTGATCTCTTTGTAGTGTCCTCAGACACTGCAGAAGGGGGAGAAGGAGCTCTGTAGATGTGGAGAAGGGATAGAGAAATGGATATAGGACAGTGCATGCAGAATGCACTCCAGAGGTTCAAACATGCATGCATTAGAGGAAGAAGTGAGGCTAAGATGGCCAAGCTCCTGAGTGAGAGTATTTGCCATTGTAATACACTGCTGTATCTTCAATACTTGGCAATAACCAATCAAGAAAGAGAAATAGCCTAAATGCTATTGATTAGTCAAGAGCCAACCAGTCAGACTTTGCTAATAATTGTCAAAACAATACCCCAGACAATAACTCTTCCAAAGTATAAGTGAGAAGATTTTAAAAGTTCAGGCTGAAAAATTTTTGTGTTCATTGAGACAGGGAAAAAGCATCAGGTAAGCCAAGTGCTGAGAATTCTTTTAGTTTATTATTTAATTGATATTTCTCCACACCAAAGACAAAAGACTTGTAAACTGTCCTTTAAACAGCAAAAAAAAAAAAAAAAAAAAAAAAAAGAAGCATCAAAAATATTTTTTACTTCTTCACTCTTGACTTAGATTTCAACAATATCAGGTGAGATATAAAGTATATTTAATGCTTTTGAAACAGTCATTCCCTTGGAGAGCTAAGATTTTTTTCAGTCAACAATTTTTTTTGAAAATGCAATTAGGCAGGTAGGAAATTATCAAAAATACTTGCCATTAGAAAAATTATCTTAATTCTTGTTAACCCCTGACCTCCTCTTCTTAATGGGCAGGTTGAAGAGGCATGCATTCTAGCAGGGCTGTTTTTGATTGACGGTACTGGCCATTTACAATATCCATTTAAAATGTTCAAATAGTTTCCAAATGTTCATACTACAAAATATTATTGTTTCAAGATTGGAGGTCATGTTTAACACATCATATGTGATTTATTTATTTGTATATTTACAGAGGTGTAAAGCACACAAAATTGTGCAGATAACATACTGCAGTCTAAATTTTAACATATACTCAGTTGCATATGCAGCAATGAGATACAATAAATTATGAACAAATAACAACGAATAATCAGCCAGATTGCTAGGTATACATTAGGCAGGAAGCAATTAAGCATTGCCTAATAGAATGCCACTTAAATTTTTTTTTTTTTTATGAAACATCCATGACATACCTTCCCTCCCCACCACACAATTATTTTTTCCATTACAAACTTCAAACTGACACTTGTGATAACATGTACCTGGGATATTCCCAAACTCTGGTTTGTCACAAGGCAAAAGGCAATACAGAAACTCAGAGTGACTTACAATTTGCCAGACTTGGCCTTTGTAAATCAATCAGTCACTGGAGGGTGGTTACTGTGAAAGTGTATTCAGACTTTCATGCCATCGACTGAAGGAAGAAGAGCAAAGAGCATTAACTAATAGCTTCATAATATTTGTCACTAAGTTAAATATTGGCTTTTGCTGAAATTAAAAGACATGTGCATCTGGAAGGGAAAGACCCTAGGATAATATTAAAAACAACACATCAATAATAAACCTCCTACTTCCACTATCAGATTAGAATATTTTCACAGTCCTCTTACCCAATCATTAAACAAAACCAACTGTCCTTTCAAATGACCATTTTACAAATTCATTATTAATGGAAATAGAAGAAATAATTGAAAAACAAATATAACTACTGTGCACAGATGCGGTGGAAAAACCAGAGACCTGAAATATGGCAAAATCAGTGCTTCATAAACAGTCAATGGATTTTTTTCTAAAAATACTTTTTGCTAATGGCAAAGTTCAACACCTCAGAAAAACTCTGAATTAAGATCTTAGAATAAGTTTCCAAGCTGTACAACATAGTTTCAAATACACTACCCTTGTTGTTTTAAGGCTGCATTGAAGTTTAGCTTAACAGTCATAAGCCATGTGTTTGAACATCTTTATGAGAGGTGACCGGCAGAGAAACAAATTTTTTCCTTGTTCACCCTACTACCTACGAAGAGATACTGTTGCTCTTCAAATAGCTCTTTTAAAAATTTCCTTCAAGATATGACCTTGACAAAAACCCCAGATTTGTTTCACTGAATCATTTGGAAAAATACTTAGGCTTTATAAAGTGACAATATAACACTTTGAATTGGCTAAGAGTGTGCTCTTGTTCATCTATAACTACCCTCTTTAATCTGTATATTAGGGTTTAATAAACAAATACGCAAAGATACGCCCTCTCGGCTGTGGCTCTGCTGCCTGCAGGGTTGAGAGCTGTAGAATAGTGGCATCCTGCATGTATAAATTTTCCGAAGCCAGTAAATTCTGTGTTCTGTTAACATAACTGGGGAACTTAAATGCACCGCAGACCCCCTGACAGCTTGAATTGATGGTTTTCCAAGAGAAAGCAAGTACATCTTAGGTGAACAGCAAGGAAAAAGAGGAGGCCAGACAGCTGAGATTTTTCTAGCATGCCTTCTTGCCTGACGGGGTTATCTTCCAAGGAAGAGCTCAACCCTCAGCAGGGTACACGTTTGTGTGGCACCAGAACAATGAATGAGAGGCCAGTCCTCTTTTCCACTTGTCTGGCATGATCTCCTGGCAAGGATGGGGTAGGTGTTTGCCAGGTGGCTCCCAGACAAGGTCTCTTTAGGGGAATACAACAAGGCTTCAGTCATTGCTTTTCATGAAGTGCTTTGGGATCCTTCAGGAAAGGGGACTGGAGGAATATTATTACGAACTGGCTTCAATTTTCAAACCAAATGGAACCATTTTCTCCAGTGTAATTATTGCTTGGAGCGTTAGTGAATGTTCTTAAAATGGAATGGATCTCATCTTTAAGTACCCACTTCTTAAAATACTCATTCCCTGGAGTGAAAGTTTTTAATTACTGTCTACCAGGTACCCTTACCAATTAAGAGGCTGTGATCGCCTTGTAAATGTTGTCCAGCTTATACATCCAGGACTTGCATTCTCTGGGTTCTCCTCCCTCACAAATAGACAGCAGGGGTGCAATCAAAGATGTCTAGCAGCCGGGCGCGGTGGCGCATGCCTGTAATCCCAGCACTTTGGGAGGCTGAGGCAGGAGTTCAAAGCCAGCCTCAGCAATGGCGAGGCACTTAGCAACTCAGTGAGACCCTGTCTCTAAATAAAATACAAAAAAGGGCTGGGGATGTGACCCAGTGGTCGAGTGCCCCTGAGTTCAATCCCCGGTACCAAAAAAAAAAAAAAAAAAAATGTCTAGCAGAACATGTGCTACGTCTGTCTGGCTGGCTGAGGAGACAGGCTCTTGCTTCTTCGACTCCTTGAGGAGAAGATGTATGCTGAATGTATGGCTGCGTTTTTAGATCAGATTGTGAGCCCCTTGAGGCCCGGGGATGTGTTTCACCCTTGATTCTTTGGGTGTTTCACCCTTGATTCTTTGGGTTCCCATAGAACCCTATGGGACTTGGGAGGGAAAGAGATGTGGGAGGTGTTGGTCAAGATCTTTAAGGATTTTTACAAACAATGAGAGCTGAATAATGCAGTGGAGAGTAAATTACATTAGAAAATTGCTGGAAAAGAAGACCCAGGGTAGGAAAGTTTTCTCCAAAGACTCTCAGATTAGATTTGACAAGAATAAAAGGCCAAGTCCATCATATCTGAAATAAAACAAATAAAAAAAAAATGAAAATTCTCTAGACACTGTCAAGTCTCTATAATTAATGCAAATGATATAAATCTGTGAATTAAAGAACACACTTTTTTTTCACTAGAATATCTTAATTTTTAAACTGAGCTCACAAGTGTTATAAAGTGGAGCACAGAGGGGAACATCCAGAATAAATAGCTAATTCTTAGGGATATAAGATATCCACTTTTTATGAGAATATTGCTAAAAAAATGCACTTTCAAGTGGACCAAGTATGTCCATTAAAATCTACTGTGCATTATTCAATTTCTGTTTTTCTTGTGAAAAATGAAAATATGACCATGTCCCCAATATAAGTTAGTGAGTTTGAAATTAATGCAGTTTGGGTCCAGTAAGCCAGAACTTGCTGACCAAATGAGGGGTCAGAAGAGTGGGTCAGTCTCTGTCTCAGCTGCTTGTTGAATGCCTCCCATCTGATTCACAGTTGCAAATTTCCTCCCATGTCAGCAAAAAGGTCTGGATCAAAAAGTTGCTTGGCTTCTCAGATTTTGACAACTCCAGCATCTCATCTCAGGGACTCATTTCACATAAACAATCTGTCTTCTAGTTAGAGTAAGAAGAAACCAAACGTGTATAACTCTGCCATTCCTGTTGTTAACTAGGAGTCATAATCTGAAATTTCTCCCAAATTTGCTTTTTAGTTAGCAAACTTAACTTAGATAACTTTTACGTGAAGTTTTGCATTCCCTAGCAATAAGGAACTCTGTGATATTGGAAATTTGTTAGCTAAAGGTTGAGCAATGGACTTGAATTGAAATTGGAAGTAGAGAGTTTTGCACAATAGGTAATTAGCTTGTAGATAATCAAGAGTTGACTATGTATATTTCAATTACCAATGGGACAGCCTGCTATAAAGGATGTGATTCTCGTTTCTGATGTTAACTCTAAGACTACATCAGCTCTGAGAACTTAAGCTAATCACTTAACCTCTCTGGACTTTAATTGCCCTTTCTGAAAACCCAAGGACTCGGGCAAATTTTATGGCCCTTCTGGTTTTAACCCTAACTCATTCTGTACACATATCATTCACACAGAAGAAAACTACATTTAAAAATCCTCCCAGGCATAGAAAAGGAACTGTAGTAATTCCAATCAAGATTTCTGGGGGGTTCATTGAGTGTAAATTCTCTTAAAAAAATAAAGACTGAGTTCTGAGCATAGGCCATGGGTCAAATATGTGCCTTTCCAGCAGGGTAATTATTTATGTTTAAATTAAATGTTTTAGAAATGGAAGGGATCAAAATAATATTGTGAACAGGGGACTTTGTATAAATTCCCATGAGCAGAAATGGTAGGACTGTGAGGACAGGGATGGGACCATTAAGAGTAATATTTAACCAAAATGCCTGTGAAGCAGAAAAGAATCATTTAGAATATCAGTGAATTGATATTGGTTCCAAGAGATGAAAGACTCGTGCCCTTTCTGAATATTCAGTGGAATTTCTCTTTGATTTGGGTTGCTTATTTGTGAGAAATTCAGGTAGGAGGCAATAAGTAGGATTTCCAGGTGTTTTTGAGCACATTCTTGGAATAAACCACTGCCAGGGGCTTCTGAAGAAAGATTTTCCCTGTGGCCAATGGGCCAGACATCTTGGGGCAAAATTGACATTGAGTAGATTTGAAAGAGGAAGGCAGCCAATCCCAGCCCTGGACACTCAGTCCCTTGACCTGTGAGGTGGGCCTAGAGGTATGTTCAAGGGGCTGTAAGGAGCCCATCACTGCCTGGCCACATTCCACAGGGAACTTCCTTGTTTAAAGATGACTTCACCACTTCATAATCTTGAGCAAATCCACTGCAATTTTGGGAGACATGACCCTCATGGGCTTATTTTGCTTAGAATTGTAAAGGAAATACATTTTTGCTCATATTTCTCTCCTTCTCCTGGTCTTGTGTACAATTCAGGCTTTCACTTAACTCAGCCATCTCCTTGTAGCCTGAACAATTTATGGCTCGTTCTCAGGTCAGAATGGGAGCAGGAAGGATTGCCTCCTATCCTATTCTATATTTGCAAGATAAAGCTGGAAGTGTCTTCTACTTTAGTTGGTCTCCACATAGCACTAAAAGACAAAGAGGTCTGCCAAGGCCTATTTAATCAGATAAGTGCTGATGATAAACTGGATTTGGTGAGTTCTGAGAACCCTGCACTTTGGCATGGCCTGGCTTAGTTGACAGGGAACTCAGCTAAGGTCCACTTGATACCATGCTCTGAAGACACAACCCAGGTCTCTTTCCCCTAAACTACTCTAAAGGTTTGGATTCGAGGAGAAAACTATGCCAATCTTATTTCCAGCTGTAGAACTCCGCATTAATCACAGATTCATGAAAGAGCCCTAAACCCAGGGGTCAGGTTACAGAGCCAGCTGCAAAACTGAGGGTGTGTCTTCAGGCTGGCCTTCCTCAGCCACAGATGCCACTAACGGGGTGGCATGTTTGAATCACAGCGTCTCAAGACTCCATGTTGATATATAAGCTTCTCCACGCCCTTTCTAGGTTGAACCGGGAATAGCGCTGGCAACTCTTGCCTTGGCTTCTACTCTACTCTTAAAAAAGAGGTCCTTGAACCTGTAACCTTTGGATTTGTAGCATTCAAAACGTTCAAGAATGGGTGGGGGCAAAGAGGGCAGCCAGGGTGATGGACAAGGCAGGGACTAGTGGTGAGACGGTGGACAGCCAGCGCGGGCCTCCCTAAAGCATGCTGCTGAGGATTTCTGACACAGGCGAGGTGGGACCCTCGGGACTCATCTCCGGGCGGGCGGGGCTGGATAGGCGGACTCGGCCTCCAGGGGCCGGGCTCAAGCCGGCCCACGGCTGGGCGTCCTGGCGCACCACGGCGCCCGGGTAGGGCTCCACGTAGATGCGGTGGGCTGAAGGCCTCGGGTCCTGGAGGCATCCCTTGCGCTCCTCGGGCAGGCTGGCTGCGTGGGCCAAGGTCAGACCCCGGGGCCCGTCGAGGGCAGGTCTGGGCCGCTCGGCCTCCCTAGGCTCCTGGGCCAGGCCACAGGCTTGCGACAGGTGGGGCGTGTAGACGCCCTCGGAGAGCGACAGCGACTGCGTCTCACTGTGCATGCGCAGCCAGCGGCGGTGGCGGCTGAAGCCCCCGTAGTGCTGGTGCTTGCCCGACTTCCGCTTTCCCAGGAAGCCCAGCGGCGGCCGCGCGACCGGCCCCATCTTGGCATGGTTCTTGGGCGCGAGGCCAGTGAGCGAGAGGCCGTGGAGGAACTCAACGCACGAGCTGTCGTGGTCGAGGCCTTGCGCCCTGCCCTGGGGCTCCTGTCCCAGCCCTACTGGCATCTTCATGTCGTGGACCTGTAGGACGTCGGGGGCGCTGCCGCTGAGGCCGCTGAGGGCCTGTTGGGCGATGTCATGGGACGAAAGGTAGACCAGGTCCAGGTCTCTGGGGCTCAGGGCGTCGCTGGAATCGTAGTCGCTGTCGGTGGGGAGGAAGACTTCCGAGCAGCCTTCTTCGTCAGAGCAGGGCTGGGACTCTGCAAAGCCAGGAACAGATGTTAGGAAAAAGAGACTCAGAGCCAGGGCCTGGTTCATGACCATAGGATCCTGCATTGGCCCCATGCATCTCTTCAATTCTCCCCTTGTCACCCCTCGAAACTTTAATTTTGAACGAGGGCTTCGCTTTTTCATTCTGCACAAGGCCCGGTCTTAGCTCAGGGGAGAGAGATGAACTGACAAATCCAACCCTAACAATGGTGAGGCACACTCCTTCATACCCCCCTCCACACACACACACACACACACACTTGTTCTCTGGGCATCTACCTGCAGAAGGGATGAAATAAGAAACAAAGCTGGATGTTGCCTATTTATTCATTCCCTATTATTTCAGAGATGAATTTTGTATTTCATACAATGGGGATTTTAAAGGGGAAGGAAGAAGAGAAGACACTGGTGACTGAAGATAGGAAATCTGGTTTAAGATCCTCACTGCCTACTACTTGTTCAGTGATCTTAGGAAAGTTGCTTAACCTCTTTGAGCTTTGGTTTCTTTATCTATAAGTGGTGATGATGACAGTACTTATTTAGGGAGACTAAAAAATAAGCTGATTATGTGTATAACTTAACACATTGCCAGTTGTTAAAAAGCAAAAGAATGTAAAGCCAAAGAAAAACAAAATCAGAGGCAAAAATAAGCCTCAAGGTGCATAATTATAATGGCTATGAATGAGCTACAAGTTTAGTTCTATGGATATTTGTTATTTAATTCAGTAGTTGTTCATATTTTTTTCTCCAATCAAGTTTTACATTTCTGTATAGCAAGAACTGTCTGAAATCCTGTGAATTTCCCACAGAACTTAGCCCATTGTAGGTACTTGCTGCATATATGTTAATTTTGAAAATGTGCAAGTGGTTTTAAAAAACAAGTAATCTCTAATCTATAAATATGAGGTAATCTCAATTAAAAAATCCCAATATGATTTTAAAATGGAATTTAATGAATTGATTTTAAAATTATTGAGGGAGAGAAAATTTATGAGTATAGCCAACTTTTTATTTATTTATTTATTTTTATTTATTTATTTTTTGTGGTACTGGGGATTGAACTCAGGGGCACTTGACCACTGGGCCACATCCCCAGCCCTTTTTTTGGTATTTTATTTAGAGAGGGTCTCACTGAGTTGCTAAGTGCTTCACCATTGCTGAGGCTGGCTTTGAACTCGCGATCCTCCTGCCTCAGCCTCCCAAAGTGCTGGGATTACAGGCGTGCGCCACCGTGCCCGGACAACTTTTTATTTTTAATACAATAGGAAGATGTCTGCTTTACCAGATATTAAAGCTTACAGTAGAGCTTTGGTCATTAAAACTTTGTTGTATTGGTACAGAAATGGACAAATCCAAAGCATAGAAAAATAGAATCCAGATATGTGTGATAATTTAACATACAGAAAAGATAAAATTTCAAAGTATGGAAGTAAAATAAATTATTCAATATGTAGTGTTGGGACAATAGGCTGTCTTTTTAGCAAAATAATTAGAGAAAGTCCTACTTCATAACACATATCAAAATAAATTCCATGTGGGTTAAATAGAATAAGAAAACTCCCAAATATTAGAAGATAACACATTTGCAGTTTTTGAGTGGGAAGGTCTTTTAAAGCAAGACAAAACCCCAGAAGACAAAAGAAGTGGCTGATAAATTTGATTGCGTCAAAGTTTAATGCTTTGTAAAAAACAAATGACATCTTCAGCAAAGTAAAAGGTAAGTGATTGGAAGAAGAGTAACAACGTGTAACAAGAATAAAATTCAGAATATATAAAAAGTTGTAAATTAGAAGTCAAGGCAAATGAGAGAAGATAAGAACCAAACACTTGGAAGAATAATTAGTTCAAATGGCCATAAACATATTATTATTATTATGTTTAGCCCAGATAGTAATCAGAGAAATATAATTGAAACAACGAGGCTTTTTTTGGCCCATGAAATTTACAAAATATACAAGAGTGAAAATCTCATGTGTTGTGATGTGTGAGAAATTAGGGACTCTCATGTAGTAATGAGGAGGATAAATTGGTATAGCTCTTTAGACAGCAGTTTGGCAGAATATATTTAAAATGTGCATATAATTTATCCTAGCAAGTCCTTTTTTGGATATCTGTTTGAGAAATTGTCACCATGTGCACATGGAGGCATTTACAAGTTGTTTACTGCAGCATGATTTATAATAGTGAGAAACGAGACATCATCTTGTGGTTGAGAGTTCTGTGAAAGGAGAGGCCAGAAGCAATAAAAAAAGAAAAATAGTTTAATTGGAGAGTCTGCAAAGGAATCCATATTCAGAAGGCTTGTTGATTAAAAAATGCAACAGGTAACTGAAGAAAAAAAATCCACAGGATTACCTGGATAACAGATAGTCTGTGGTAGAAAACCAGATACAAGTATTTTAAGAATATTATAAAATTTGGGGATAAAGTTTGTTTTGAGAGGGAGCTAATATCAGGGCTTCTCTTACTTTAGAAATTAGAGATACATGAAATTCTATTTTGTCTTGCTTATTCCAGGGCCAGGGTATAAAGTGTTTTTATGCTTTCTTTCCTGACTGTAGGAGATGACATGCATATTTACTCATATTGGCAGAGCAGGATGTCAGTTTTGCTCTCTCATTTCTTGTTGGTAAGCAATATACTTTTTTAGTTGCAAAGTCTTAACTTCATTTGGGACAACTATGCTCTCATGTAAAATGCCATTTTCTTTTTTCAGTTTCCCTTGCAGCTGGGTGTGATCAAAAAATTATTTTGGCCACTGAGATGAAACTGGAAGTACTGTATGAAACTTCCAGAAGGCTGAATAAAAGAATTGGCTTAGCTGGGAGACAGGTCATTTTGTTCTTCTTCTTTCATTAAGTTGCCTATAATAAGATGTGTTGAGGCAACCTTGGAAATAAGCTGATGCTAGGATGGGGAAGCTGAAAAATAGTTTGTTCTTTGAAGACCATGGAGTCCACATATATGTAGGCCTTGATTATCTACCTTTATCGTTTTTCTTTTTTTCAAGCAAGACAAAGTATTTTGTATTTACAGCACTATTATTTGGGTTTTCTGTAAGTTGGATCCAAATTGAATCCTAACTGATACAAATATAAATGCTCATGAATAGAATAATGGAATAAACTGGCTCCTCTATGCTATGAAGTATTGTCCATCAACCTCAAAGAATGAGATCAAACCACATGTTGTTTAAATAATGGCTACCAGTAAAGGATTCCTCCATTTTTTAGTTCATCTGTTCAAGGTTTCCCTCAAACAACCTCCTTGAGAAGGATTCCCCAGGTGTTCCACAAGAGATTTCTCACTTCTCTGTACTTCTGTAACACTCGTTCTTTGACACTTAGCTTGTATAGACTTGTGTTATTAGTTGTTATTTTTTTTTTTAATGGAGATGTGGTATTCTGGTTTCATGGTTAGACCATGAGCTTTCTTAGTATTATTTAATTAATCTATTTATCAATGAAGATTCAGTATTACTTGACCTTAACTCTTACCAGAAGGATTGTACAGATGGGCCACAACTTATAATGGTTTGATTTATAATAATTTGACTTTACAATGGTCCCAAAGCAGTGTGCATATAGTAGAAACCTTACTTTAATTTTGATGTCTGATTTCTTTTCCTAGACTAGTGATAAGCAGTAGGATAGATTCTCTTGTGATGTTGGGCAGTGGTAGGGAGTTCCATTCAGCTACACAATCACAAATATAAACAACAGATACTTCATGGTGTATGGTGCTATTAAACTATGATGTAGGGTAGGTGTATTAATGTATTAGGGGGGTGTGGGGATGTAGTTCAGCTGTAGAGTGCTTGCCTAGCATGCTATATCCCCAGCACTGTAAAAAGAAGAAAAAAAGTACCAGGTGTATTAAATGTATTTTTTACTTACTGTATTTTCAAATTAATGATAGGTTTATCAGAATGTAAATTCATTGTGAGTCCAGGAGCATCTGTATTTGGTGCTTGAGTAGATATAAAATTTATAAGAAATTAGAATATCTGTCTTAGGGTGTTTAGTTTTAATGGAAGAATAGGAAAAGTATTCATCTATGAGACTGGCAGAATATAGCTTTTGTACAAGAAGTTTAGCAAATAGGATGTAGGTTTATAGGAAAGGGATGACATTGGGATAAGATTAGTGAAATACTGTATCATCTCATTTAATTTTTCTTGTATTCATTCATCTCTGTTCTTTGTGTAAATTTATTTCTTCATTTGTTTTCAAAAAGTGATTCAAGGAAGATTTTAAAAATAAATATTCAGGTAATGACAAATGTATTATAAGTGAGAGAGAGAGAGAGAGGAAACAGTATAAGTAATCCCACTTGACTGGAATAAGGGGAGCAAGAATGCAATTTTGGAAAAATGAGGCTACAAAGGAAGGGTGCCAGCAACTGCACTCTTAGAAATTCATCTTGGAAAAATTAAGGCTTATTCTCACAGAGGAACTTTGTAGGTAAATGTTCACAGCAATTTTGTTTCTTGTAAATAGTTTTCTTGTTCAGTTTGTGGGACTGAGCAAGAGCTTTGGTTGTGTAAAGGAAAGTAGAAGTTTAGGAAAGTCATTCATTCCAACATATTTCCTGAGCATGTATTTTGTGCTAGACAGATAAGTTCTCTGCTTTCAAGCAGCTCAGAGAGGGTGGATTAAACAGTAAATAGACAATATACAATATTAATTTCAAAGAGTATAAAATTCTATAAAGAACATCAAACTGGATTTTAAGTAAAGAGTGATTTGGAAGGAAGATTCTTTTGACAAGATGGCCAGAAAAGGGATCTAGGTCAGAAGGAACCAACTATGTGAAAGTTTTAGGGAAGAGGTCCCAGACAACTGGAAGAAGAAAGTGTACAGGGCTCAAACTTACTAGTAGGTTTCAAACCATGGTTTCTGGGAAGACAGGAGTAGCAGTAAGCCAGAGGAGTTAAGTTGCAACCATGATTTGGGTTGTGCAGTAGAAGAAATGGTAACTTTAATTTGTGGCAGGTTGAGCTTGAGATGGCCCAGACGTCCAGGAGATAAAATGGGAGGCTAGTGGGGTTGAAGGATGATGATTGTGGAGGAGAAAGAACCACTGGAGAGGTGGTTCTCTGGTGGTTCAGTCTATGAAGATATTTGTGGTGAGGTTGATAAATACAACAAGGAGGGTTGATCAAGGTTTTGAACTCCAGTGTTGGCCTTGGACCTTAGTAAGAAAGATGGAAGAATGTGTTGTCTTTAGACAAGTGGCTAGGGAAGAAGACAAATTAAAGAGACTTTCAGGTTAAAAGAAGAGAAATGGATAAAAACCTTGGGCTAAATAACTTTGATATTCTTAAGAAGTTTTTTTGAAAGGTAAAAAGATTTTTAGACAGTACTTTCCCCTATCCTTAATGGGAAAAATTGGGCACTGCAAATAATAGGATCTCAGAATTGTTGGTTGTTTTTGATGATGGCTGGCATAGATGCCTTATGAATGATGAAGAAGAAAATTGATGAAGAAGAGAAGTTAATTGAAGATTTGAAATTGGACTTGAAATAGGATCCATGCAAAGAATTTGCAGTTGACTTTAGTTGAACTTTTTTCTCCATTTGTCTGGTCAGAGTTTAGCTGTCTGCATGTACTCATTTGTATCCACAATAGTAATAACAATATCTGATATTTACTTAGTGCTTCCTATGAGCCAGCCATAGTGCTAAGTGCTCTAAATGCTTTTTTAAAAAAAAATAATTTTTAGTTGTAGATGGACATAATACCTTTATTTAATTAATTTGTTTATTTTGTATGTGGTGCTGAGGATAGAACCCAGTGCTTCACACATGCTAGGCAAGTGCTCTACCACTGAGCCACAACCCCAGCCCTCTAAATGCTTTATTTAAGGCTTACAACTTCTATTTTGCAGGCAAGCATACTGAAACTTAGGCTTATTAAATATTACAACTCATAGCTGATAAGTTGCAGATAAGTTGCAGAATAGGCACCCAGTACAGATTTGTCTTACTCACAAAACTTGCTATACTACCATACACCTTAGCATTTTCATGGGCTTTCATGGAAGCTTCCTGAGGACTGGGACTTGATTCATTTAATTCACTTATGCAGGATTATGTTAGTTAAGCTCCCAGTAAGGATTCATTGCTGCTGTAATATGTACAATACTGGGTGGCTTAAAACAACAAAAGTTTATTCCTTCATGGCTCTGGAAGCCTGAGTTCAAAATCAAGGTATTAGCAGGGCTGCATTCCCTCTAGAAGTTCCAGGGGGAGAATACTTTTTTGCTTCTTCCATCTTCTGGTAATTGTTGCATCTTGTGGATACATCACTCCAATCTGTTTTTGTCTTCCCCTGGGCTTGCTTCTGTGCCTGTGGCTCCTCTTCTGTTTCTTAAAGGACACTTGTCTGGATTTAGGGCCCACCCAGAAAATCCAGGATGATCTCAAGGTTGTTAATTTTATCTGCAAAGACCCTTTTTCCAAATAAAGTCACACTGGCAGGTTACAAGGGTTAGCACATGAACATATCTTTTTTTTTTTTTTTTTTTTTGGGGGGGGGTGCTAACATTCTATCCACTGGAGGACTGATAGTAAAAGTTCTTACAATTGGAAGCAACCACTGAGGAGTTTTACACTTTCTTACTCTTTGCAGTTCATAGGTTAAGTACTTTTTAAAAGTAATTTTGTACTTTTACCTCTCATTATACAAGTAGCAAACATTTATTGTTTGGAGAGGACTAAGGAGTATAAGATGTGCTTTAAAGGCGCAGACATTCATGTTTTAAGACCTGGTCTCTCTAGAAGAGCCTGTACTGATATCAGATGAAATGGAAGTTGCTCAGTTCTCTTGCCTCTTGTCAAGTTTTACTTTCATCTGTTACTGTACTTAAAATCTTTATTATTATTATTACAAATATCAATTTTTATATTAGTCTCCTTCATTGAACTACAAACCCTAGAGACCATATATTGTATACTATGTTTTTCATCTCTGCTTAGTAAATGTTGGATAAATCAGTCAGTGAAGGAGTGGACTAAGGAATGAGTCAAGCAATGATTTGTAGAATATCCTGTATTTCCCGATTATCTAATCTGAACATGGACATATGAGCAGACCATGAGAACTTCCCCATTAGACTCCATCTTAATCATCCTTCTATTATTAGCCTGTTGTGCTGTAAAGCACCTTGAGTTGAAATGGAACTGAAACAGATACTGAAATCTGGGAGCATAAACAGTAGTAAGATTTGATTGTCCCTTAAAAAACAATGCTGAAAGCATTTTGAAAAGCTTTAATTTACTTAATCTGCAATAGATACTCCTTAAAACAGTTACCCAAATCATTTTGCTTTATCTTTGGTGATATTTGACTCAAGAGTTAGCCAGGTGGAGCAGAAAGAACAATTGTCTTAAAATTAGACAAACCTAGGCTGAAGTCCTATCAGGCTTCTATCTGTGTCTATGATTTTGAGCAAATTACAACTTTTCTGAACCTTTTTTTGTCTATAACATGTAGGTAGTTATATTGCTTATCTTCCATAGGTGGTATGAGGATTATGTTAGTTTGTTAAGATACTTTAAATGCCTTGCAAACCGAAGGCATGCCGTTATCAAGATCCCTTCACATTGAATAGAAAATAATTAGAAAATAAATCAAGATCATTAAAATATAAATCAGTAACCAGATATATTTCAAGATTTTGCTGCAAGAATACTGTTAATAATAAAGGAATACAATAATTGCTTGTATGGCATCTTCTGTTGATAAGCTATTCCAGAATGGATTAGTAAATGATACAATTTATAGTTTCTAGGAACATTAGATATAATAGGTGAAACAATAGAAGACCCAGTTTTAACTGTAATAATCCAGGATGGGGGTGCAAAAGGGCTTAAGTATGGACTAATAAATATTATTTTGTTGCTTCATAGACCCATAGGTAGGAAACACTGCTCTAATGGGAACCTAAATATTTGACTTGCATGGTGGTTGTATAATTTATTAGAAGACTTAGTGGAATATATTGCTTAGAGTGGGATAGCCCTCCCAGAACAGACTGAGAAAATCTCCAGGATGACAGCCAGGGCATTGAGGAGAGTTTCCAAGGACTTAGGCCACTACTACTCCCTCCCTTCCTGGAATAGAATGCAAAGGGCAGCTTGTATCTCCAGATCCAGGCCATACGCTCCATTAAACATTGTAGGCACCTTGCCTGGTTGTTATTTTAATAAACCTGGTTATGCTCCTCAACTTCCCTTAGAGGGCTTACTGGGAAGGCCAGTGCTAGTAGAATCTTGAGTTTTCCTTCTGGTTGACCTGGGAACCTCTTGATGAAAGTTCTGCCCATAGTATTAGTGCTGGCTTAGGAAGCTTGGCTTTCATGCTATTGTAATGGTGTTGCAATTCCTGGTCTCTGTGGATCAGGCCAACAACAGCAGGGTAGAGTTGATGTGGATTTTGAGGGCGTTATGGGGAGATGACATTTCAGGAAGGAATAATTGATTTAAAGCTGTTGCTTTTGTTTCTTTTTTTCAAGGCTGGGGATATGGCAGGATAGAAAGAAATAATAAGTCATATCTGGCCTAAAATCTACCTTCACATTTTTAATGTATCACTATCCAAATATATATATCTATCCACATACATGTTTCTTTTTACTGAGAAGTAACAAAATATATGTATATATATGTGCAAATATGTATGTGTGTATGTGTGAGTGCTTCATTAAATCTATTTCCACTACGAATAGAATTTAAATAATTTATAAATAAAGACATATGGGCTCCGGATGGAGCTAGGTAGTAGAGCACTTGCCTAGTGTGTGAGAAGCCCTTGGTTCCATCCCAGCATTGCAGAAAACAAGCACAATCTCCACAATGACAACCACAAAAATTAACTAAAATAAAAATAAATAACTTTTTTGAATATCTCATCAGGCCTTAAGTGGAACCTTAGATGTTTGTTCACCTTCTAACTTCCCAAGAGAAATAATATCTTTAGGTTGAATTTTTGAACTCTTTGGTTTATACCACATTGTTTTTAACATCATGAAGGAAAACGTTATCAAGAACATTTACATTTGGAAGATCAGGATAATCTTCAAATGCATGTGAAGAAAACAACACCCCCTCCCCTCTATTGCCTCACCCATGTGTCACTAGGAGAAACATCGGTATTGGAAAAAAAAAGATTGCTGCTGCCTGTGACCACTATACCCACAGAAAAGGAGTGGGAGAGAAAATACCCATGTGATGGACCAAATCATTCCACCCCCTGCCTTGAGCTGCCTTTTCTAGGAGCCAACTTTCCCCCTTGGGTCCTTGGGAGATGCTTAATTTTAATTGACTCAGAAGAGTTCTACTTTGTGTTTTAAAAACCACACAGAAATGGTAAGTAAGTTAAAAGGGTTCCACTCCCTGCCTTTCCATCCCCAACAGATTTTTCACAAACAAATCAAAGGTACATGATTTTAACAACTTTAGAATCTTGGGCTGGCTCCAGAGGCAAGGTATACGATAGGCTCTATAGGTCACACAGGTTCCTTAGAAGTTAGGTGAACCCTACCTACACAGAATGGAATTGTGCTGCAAACCTGGCCCTGTTGAGTAACCCAGTAGGGATATTCCTCTAAAGTGGGTATTTTCCTCTTTTGTAAATGGTTTCCAAACAATTTGTGGAAAGGACAGAATATGGCATGGTAGATGCCATTGCTCTGAAAGTCTTCTGCTTTTCAAGGGGATAAGATTTTTTCTCCCTGCTTTCAACAGTGCTTCCCTGTCACGGGGTTCCATTTGTCATTTGCTGCCCTCCACGTCTTTGTGTTTCATAGCCCATGGAATCTTGGCTTCAGAGAAATAAATGGACCCAAGAGAAAGTTGTATTTTAGGAAACAGAATGATGATCGCTCACATTTTGAGTTAATAATAAAATCTGAATGTAATTGGCCAGATCCTCCCATCAGGGAGTGTGTGTAATCCATCCTCAGGCCAGCATGAGGGTTTGGCATGTCTATGGCATGGAGGAGGCCACCCTCATACAGCCAAGGAGGAACCCACTTGGGACTGTGTGGCCAAGAGAAGATTAAACACTGGGAAACTTCTGTGAACAGAGAGGGCTGATGAGCTGTGAAGGTGGAAATAGAATTAAAGAGTTGTTTCTAGAATTTTATGAACTGTGGAAGATGATAGGGCATATCTTTCCTGCCTTAAAAAATGCCTTTCAATCCTTTACTCTTCCCACTACTGCCTTCCCTCCCATTTCCTTTTCACAGCCAAGATTATAATAGAATGTGTCTTACTGATCCACTTCTTCACCTCCCATTTACTCCCTGATCTACTGCTCAGCTTCTCTTTCCCCTCACAAACTGGTCTCATTAAGATTACTGATGACTTCTTATTGAAAAAAAAAAACAAAACAACAGAAGATTTACAGTTGTTTTGTTTAACCTCTCACCATCCTTTGACAGGCTTTGATTTCTGTGACAATACTCTCTTGTTTTTGTATCTTCTTTCTCTGTTTGTTCCTTTTTAGACTAAGAAGTCTTGCTGCTCTATTCCATAGGGATCCTTCTATCATCCTCTCTTCTTATTTTACCTACTCTCTCCAGGGAATTGCAAGCATTTTCATAGCTTCAAACATAATCCTCATGTCAACAATTTCTTAAATCTGTATAAGTAGCTCAGTTTTCTTTTCTTTCTTTCTTTCTTTCTTTCTTTCTTTCTTTCTTTGGTACCAGGGATTGAACTCAGGGACACTCATTGGGTCACATCCCCAGACCTTTTTTGTATTTTATTTAGAGACAGGGTCTCACTGAGTTGGTAAGTGCCTCGTCATTGCTGAGGCTGGCTTTGAACTCGCGATCCTCCTGCCTCAGCCTCATTACAGGTGTGCGCCACCATGCCCGGCCTCTTTTTTTTTTTTTTTTAATATTTATTTATTTGCTTTAGTTGTACACTATGCATTTATTTGTACGTGGTGCTGAGGATCAAACCGGGGCTGCACATGTGCTAGACGAGCGCTCTATCGCTGAGCCACAACCCCAGCCCTCAGTTTCTTATCTCCAGACCCTATACTTCTTTTTTCTTCTGGAATATTCCAAAGCTAATTCAAATTCAGCATGCCCAACCACCAAGCTTTTTTCTCCTTCTTTCTTACTTTGTTTTTAATTTTTTTTTTTTTTTTGGTAGATAACATCATGATATCCCCAAATACCTAAGCCAGAAAACTTTTTATATCCTTCGTTAATAGCTTCCTAATTGGTTTCCCTGCTCTTAGTATTTCCCCTCTACGGTCTCTTCATACAATAGTAAGATTTGAAAGTGGAACTATAATTGAAGATCAAATCAATCCTTGCTTAAAAATTTCCAGTGGCTTTCTGTCACAAGTAGGATAACATCCAAACTTCTTAGCACTGCCTGTAGAATCCTATCTATTCCAGCCCCTGCCCCCCATCTTGTACCAATCACAACTTTGTGCATTATGCTTCAAGCACTTTGACCTTCTTTCCATCCCTCACCCACCTAAGGTTTTTTTGCTGTTTTGTTGCTTGTAATACTCCAACTTCAGATTTTTGCATTATTGCCTTATCCTATGGTTGGTGATCATCCTAGTGAAGTCAACGTCTTCCTGCCTACTCCCAATTCAATTGCTATTTTGTATTATACACTGAAATTTTCACCATCTGATATTATATTTTTTTGTTTATGTTTTCGTAGTTTCTCATTCTTTCTTTTTTTAAAATATTTTTATTTATTTGCTTTAGTTGTACACAATGCGTTTTATTCAATGCATTTTATTTGTACGTGGTGCTGAGGATCGAACCCGGGTCGCCCACGCGCTAGGCAAGTGCTCTACCGCTGAGCCACAATCCCAGCCCTCTCATTCTTTCTAGATATAAATTTTATAGGAGGAAAGACTTTGCTTTGTTTGTCATTATATCCCATTACTTTGAAGAGCACCTGGCACATACTGGGTAACCAATAAATATTTTTAAATGAAAAACAAAAAGAATGAACAATGCCTTTGGATCCTGAATCTCAGTGAGCCATTGTACACAGTTGGCAATCTGCTTGTTCTGCCTATAGTGTTCTTCATTTTCTTCTTTTTCTGCTCATCTTTGGCTTATTCTTAGTACTGGATTCTGTCATCTCATCCAGGAAACTCACTTCTCATGAGTTTAAAGGTTAATGCCTCCAATAGACTCTATAATCCATATGCAATCACTATTGCAATTTCTGGTTAATATATTTGTATCTACCATTAGACTAGTTTCTGGCAGAGATGATATTTGATTTGTATCCCCAAACCAGTAGAGACTTATAAAAATATACTTTAGTTCTTTTGTTGAATTAGTTGGTAAGTCATGGACTCCTTTGGTAATGTAAATTAGCTGTCTCCCAATTTTCTTCCATTTGCCAAGTTTTGCCAAATTTTGATGTTTAGACATTGAGACTTTTAAATCATAGGAGCACATACAGACTTATAGAAAAAGCTAATGTCCTTACTAAAATTTTCTATAATAAGAATAACAACATTAAATATGATATCTGTAATACATTGTGTATTATATTCCATACATTGCTGATATAGATTGTCCTATTCA
Source organism: Tamias sibiricus (assembly GCA_025594165.1). Taxonomy (NCBI): domain Eukaryota; kingdom Metazoa; phylum Chordata; class Mammalia; order Rodentia; family Sciuridae; genus Tamias; species Tamias sibiricus. The sequence goes on along the minus strand of CM046660.1, from coordinate 34,206,414 downwards.
CAAGTAACCCTTCAAGGTATAGATATTATTATTCACCTTATACATAATGGAAATGAGGCTCAAATGTGGTAATCTGTTCAAGCACATACAGCAAAACAAAGCTGAGATTTGAATCCAGGTCTCTACTTTCTAGGCCCAAGCTCTTTCTCCTACACCATGCTGCCCCCTATGGGACAAGCCTACAAATTGGAACTGTTAAAAAAATATAACTAAGAAGATTATAAAATCAGAGATCTTTTAAGCTGTAAAATCGAGAAAGATGCTTTGAATGGCCATTATTTTAATTGACTAGACAAACAACACTAGTCCCGATGTGTTCTAGGAAAGAGAATTATATGGTACTACATAGCCAATGCTTAGTATGCTTTTTCTCTGCTTATGAGCATAAAGGTTTTTGGTATACATTTGTTAATCTAGTGATGTTTTTTCTGGAAGTATTTTGCCATGTAACCTCAGACTTCCCAAGGGAGAAGGTTCCTTGCTTGACATATCCTTCAGGTTGTAAGTTCATCATATTCATGAGAGGCAAGCTACTTATTTGGCCTCAGTTACGGGAAACTAGTTTATCGAAGATTTCTCCCTTTCCCATCTTCACTTCAGAATGTTGGCGCCATGTGGATGGGAAGTTTGTCTTCAACTCTTACATTGGCTTCCTGCCTCAGTATTGCCAGTTCTTCTTCATCATTTCTGGGTCCATTTTTCCTTACCTGGATTTGATTAAATTCTCTTGGCTGACATGGCCATCACCTGGCACCACAGCCATTCTTATTCAGTACTTCTGAATCCTTACCCTTACCGCATGTTCTTTCCTAAATAGGAAGTGTGGTATAGAATTGAACTGAATGGAGTTGATTTCAGGTTACTGCCCTAGTTTCTGGCTTCTTAACTATTCTGGATTTGTCTCTTTTATGCGTTCAGACTATTACCACTGAGCAGTGTTTCCTGCCACTTGCTTGAACCAGTGCCTTAGCACAAAGAACCTCATTGGTGGAGAGAGGACCAAGAATCTGGTGACTGAACCAAAGAACTTTAGAACTTTACTGCTTACCACTCACTGCCTTTCTTCTGTGCATCTCTGGGGATGGAGATGGTGATGGAAGACAGTCGATTTGTGATGATGTAGAGTTGATCTTCTTTAGGTCCTGTTCATCTGAGGGGTCTATCAGCTTAGTGATGGGAAAGCCAGAAACTGGTTGTTTGTATCTTGCATACTGTAGAGCATCCATGATCCATCTCATTTCACGCCAAGTTTCATCTATTTGCTTTGGAATAAAATGGTAAGAGATACTAAGTTATCAAACAGCTTTTTAAAAGGAGTAAGTTTTCCTAAGAACCAAAGATGAACTGTTTTCCACAGTACTGGTTTTGAACAAGAGTAAAATATTTCAAAATGGGTTTGCTAAGCCAGAAAATACCTCTTTTTTGTAATCTCTTGTGTTTTGCATATTTTTACCTGCAAAGCTATATCTTTTAGTGGAAACAGTTGAAGAATCAGATGCTATTTAGCTCTGTAATAACCTTTATCAAGTCATTTGACCATTTTGAGCCTATGTTGCCTTATTTGAAAAATATGGATAAAATATCTTCCCTTTTATACATCATAGGGCTATGATAAATGAGTGAAATGAAGAATTTGAAAGTGCTTTGTAAAGTGCTATTAATTCTCAGTATTTAATGAAATATTCCTCATTGGGATATTGTAGGGGAAGTGATGCAATCAGATATGAATATCAGACTACTTGGACCTATGTTAAAAGAAAAGAAGCAACTTTATATATTAAACTTATTGTTTTCTTACATATAAAGTAAGCGCTTCCAAAGTATAAAACAACTTAAGTAGCTTATTCTTAAGTACTTTAAGCACTCTTAGATTTTTTTTTTTAGGGTTGCACATTTTAGATTGTTACTGTTTTGATTTCTGGATTACCAAAGTGATTTTAATGACATATTCATTATAAAGTATAACAGTAGTTTCTCTAAGATCTGTTTGTGTAAAAGTCACTCAAATTTTTGTGCCTCTCTCTATGGATGATAGATATTCCTCCAGGTTTAGGTAGAGGGTGGTTGTGAGCTTCCTGGTTATTCTGTCTCCAAGGAGATGCAGTTAGTTACACAGTGTTTCATAGGGCCCTGGTTAGCTTTGCATCCGGTTTCACTAGGTGCCTAGAGCAAGGCATTAACTTCTTCAAGCCCATTTACTCAACCACAAAAAATGGACTAAATGATGTTTAAAGTCACTTCAACTTTATGATTTATTTTTGAAGTATAAAGTTGATGTCATCCTACTTCCAGGCAGAAGGTGTTCATTGCATGAACAATTCAAGATCAAGGTCCTTTTGATTATAGTGGCTTTAAAGATAAGGTACTTTCCAGTGTTATATTTTATTTTCAAAATTCCTTCTTGTGTCTTTAATATGTACTTATCTGTATTTAAGTGATGGGAAAGCCAGAAACTATTTGTTTGTATCTTGCATACTGTAGAGCATCCATGATCCATCTCATTTCATGCCAAATTTCATCTGTTTGCTTTGGAATAAAATGGTAAGCCTGCCTTTTAAAGAATATTCACAAACCTGGTGTTCCCAACACAGAATTGAATCTGAAATGGTGACATGCAGTGGGCCATGATCAGAGTGGCAGGCAGACTAGAATGAACTAGTGAATAGCACTGTGTGGTTGATAGCCATTTCCCTTGTATCTAGTTCTGTTCTGGGGTAATAGGACCTGGCAGATCATTCAGGACTGGTGATGAGAGCATGATACTGAGCTCTAGGGTTTGTTAGCTTGGTGAGTTGGGCAGGAAGTTCAGCAGTAGGCAGGCCCACAGGGAGGCACCAAGTCATTTTGAAGGGAGAAATCTGAAGTTCAGGAGATAAAGCAAAGTGGGAATCCCAGATGAGACTTTTCCTGATGAGATTATTGCTGTCTCAGCTGGCTTTTATTGGCTTTACCTCATGTAGCATACTCTCGTCTCAAAGTTACTTTTTAAAAAAAAAATTTTATGAAAATTATTTTAAGGCACATCATTGTGAACTGCTTTTAGAGTGCTTGTCAAGGACAGGGAATATACTTTTCTGTCTTTTCTCCTCAGCTGTGAAGAGTAGTTATTAAAAATAATGATTGCTCAGTGAAAGAATGAATGAATGAATGGAAGGAATGGTCACACAATTCTTTAAATCTTTACCCTCAAAGGGTTATTATAAGGATTAAGTAAGATAATGTAGAAGAATGCACTTTTGTCAAAATGACAATCATGGTTATGGTAGTGGGCTGAAGGCAGACCTCTAAAAGATGTCCAGTTCTCATACTCAAACCTGTGAATATTATTTTATATGGTAAAAAAGTTAATATTACCTTATGTGGCAAAAGATGTGTTCAAGTTAAGGATTTTGAGAGGAGGAATTTAGCCTGGATTATCTGGATATTCCCTAATTCCAATGACAAATGTTATCATAAGGATATTCTTATAAGAGTAAGACAGAGGAAGATTTTGCAGACATAGGAGAAGGGGGCCATGTGACCACAGAAGCAGAGATCAGAGTGATGTGGCTATAAGTTAAAGAATGCCAATAGCCACCAGAAGCTGGAAGAGGTAGCAAATGGATCCCTGCCTCCAAGAGCCTCCTCAGGGAGTGCAGCTTTACCAACATGTTAATTTCAAATTTCTGGTCTCCAGAAATGTAGAGAATAAATTTCTGTTGTCTTCAGGCACCCAGTTACAGAGACCTCAGGGAATTAATGTACTTATTGTATCTGTTCTCTTTAGATTAGATTGTCTAAGCCCATTGCTGAGGATAGAGTTAGAAATTTTAAAATTTTTGTTTAGAAGCAATGTTTACTACTTAATTTTTTCAGTGATGAGATGGATAGGTCTTAGCTGAAGAAAAACAAAAACCCCATAGGTACAGGGAGGCCCATGGATTGAGTTTAATGGGACTTAGCTAAGTAGCTCCAGAGGAGTATAATTTTCACCCATTTTACCTTATACTGTTGATCTGAAAGTAACTGACAACATAATCCCCCCTGATTTTAAGGTCCAAATTCAGCTTCTAAAGACTTGCTGACACATTTTATAAAAGAAAGACCATGAACTCCCTAGGACTGTTGATTAAAAGTTCTGCATTCATTTCTCACCCTGCTCTTTACAAATTTCAGTTTTCATCCCATAAATTAGACTCCTTTTTCTGTACTCAGGCAAGATAATATTTTTATTAAAATATAAAGGTGATAGGTTTTCTCACAGCATAGCTACAAGGTGCTTGAGGGGATGATAGATTGGCTATATTTAATGAGCTGTGTTTCTATTACAGCTTAGGAGCATTTGAAGCATTACAGTATATAAATTATGGTCTAATTGCCCTTTAGGCTTTGGCAGCTCAAAACATGCTGAGCTCTAGGTCTTTGCACTTTGACATTTGTCTTTTTCTCCCTCTCTTCCTCCCCCCACCCTCTCCTTTTCCTTCTCTTTTACTCACTGACTTTTCTGCTGTATATGCTGTCTATAAAGCCAGTATACCTTATATATGGTTTTCTATATCCCCCTACCCAAACCTCCCCCTTTCTGGCTGCACTGCTTGGCTTCTTTTCCTAACCATATTTACATAGACTCCCTCACTCTTTACAATGTTTGGTTTGTGTAGTGACTTCAACACTGTCTTAGATCTGGAATCATACAAATGCTCGCGCGACTGGCGGTCGCCTCTGCAGGTTATAGTGTGTGGTAGTCTGAGCTGTGAACACCAATGGATGAGTGGTTGCAGCTGGTTTTCATTTTCAGAGAGAGAGAGAGAGAGAGAGAGAGAGAGAGAGAGAGAGAGAGAGAGCCTGAGAAGCCAACATAGATAAGGGGAGAGATGGTGCAGTTATTTAAGTTGCATGGAGCAAGGTAGTACACTGAAGACTCTGGGGTAGGAAGATGGGTGGCTGGCTTGTAGGGGAGTACGAGGAGCAGCTCTCAAGTTACCTGCTCTGGGATATCAGAGCAGGCAAGAACTTTGAAAAATTCCTGGCTTGATCTGCCTTTATCCAGCCCACTTTAATGGCATGATGAAAGGCAAAGAGAAAACACTACTGAAGCTTCAGGTTAAGTGATAAGAAGAGCAAGAGTAGTGGTAAGGAAGTGGGAATGGAGCCAAAAAATCTGGGAGGAGTTTAAGACTGCAACAGACTGCTGAGAGTTGACCTCCTCATTGGATGAGCACGTTGGATTCAGAGAGGCTTATGAAGAAGGCAGAGCATGGTTGGAGAAGTGTTTCTTTAAAGAATGTGAAACATTAGGGCCAACTAGGCCCTTAGACGTGATCTAGTCTAGTCCTTTTATTTCACATATGAGGGAATGAGACCCTGGGAGATCAAATAAATTGTTCACTATCCCAGAGTCAATCAGAGGGAGATTCAGGGCTAAAATATGTGCTCCTTGACTTTTCCAGTATTATTCTTACTGTGCTATGTTGTCCCTTATGTAGGGCTCAAAAGATGAGCCAGTCTTCTATATTCTCCTCATGCTGCATTCTGCCTCTCCTACCCCTTTCCCACCATATTCCATTTTTACTAGAAATAACTGAAGCAAATGTTTTGAATTTTTAAATATTACATTCTCAGACCAGAACAAGTAACTTTTTGAAGTTATTTTTTTAGTCTTAGACATCACCTAAGATACCTCCATTACAGGATGAGGAAAGTAGGATAATCCTAAAGATTTGTTACTCAGTACTTTGCAAGTGTCCTGAATACCTCAAACCCTTAGTTCTTGTATAATCATATTTCAAAGGATTTTCCTTTTTTAAAAAATATTTATTTACTTTAGTTGTACACAATGCAATGCATTTATGTTTACATGGTGCTGAGGATCGAACTCGGGCCGCGCACGTATGAGGCAAGCGCTCTGCCGCTGAGCCACAACCCCAGCCTGGATTTTCCTTTTAATTAGTGAATGAGGAAATAAATATATACTTTATTGTTTGTCTATGAGGTGACAGACACTTTGCTGGGGGTTTTACATGCATTCTGTTGTTGAATTCTCTCATTAATGCTGTGAGGTTGTGCTATTATTATTATCATCCCTATTTTTTTTCAGATGAGATTGGGACTTCAAGAGATTTATTTGCCCAAAGTTCACAGAATTTCTTTAAATTCTCATTTACCCTTTTCTGGATCATTGTAAGAGATTATCTGACTGTTCTACTGTAATTATTCTCAAATCCAGGAGAGAGATGCAAATTTGGTGAGCAGGCCAATCAGAACAAATACAGCACATTTTACAGATAGTATTTACACATATCCTGTCCATCTTATTGGATTTTAAACTCCTGAAGGTCAGGGACCATATCTGTTTCAACTTTGTATTTCCCATATAGTGCCTGACACCTGGGTGTTTAATAAGTATTTATCAAATTGAACTGAATATATATCATGGTGATATTTATAATGGGGCTATTGCTATTATACTCATTGTGTGAACTGGTAACTGATGGACAGAAAGATTGTAAGATTTGGCTAAGGCATTTAGAGGCAATTTCAAGCCAGATCCAAATTCTTTTGACTACTAGTTAGTACTTCTTTCATAAGCCCCTGAGCTGTCACCTTGAGACTATAGATAGGCAACACATTTTCTCACCTCAGTAGCCACATAGTAAAATGTTAACTCTGCCAGACAGAAGTCTAAAATGCAGGGAATCTTAGTTCTAAATGAATGTGGGTTAATACAAACTGGTGGATCATATTTTTCTCTTGAGATATTGAGTAAATTAATATTTTTCTTTCTATTGGAATTGTAAATGGGATATCAGATAAGAACAATATTCTGATCATTATTTCTGGGGGTGATTTTTTTCCCCTACAGTATGGCTGATACAGTTCTTAGGAATAGTGTTATTTATCTGTAACGTTTTTCTTAAATCTTTGTTTGAAAACACAACTCCCTGAGCTCCACATTTTAACCAAATCTATAGTCTGTTTGCACACTGTGTGCTTTCAATCAGTCCAGATTGTTCCCCTCCCCCTAGCCACTTGGTTCTTACCCTTTCCACCCTGCCTCTTCCTTCTCATTACCTAAAAAACCAAACCAAAACCAAAAACTGTTACCTGAATGAAATCTAAAACTTGCTGGTGTCTTTGTTTGGCAGCTGCAACCTCACTGTCTGAGATGGCTTCCCTTAGGGACTGTTGGGTATTCAGAGAATCCAGCTCCACAACAGCAGAAAGGCGGCAATACAGACCAATAAATTTCTCTCTATAGCTGCAAAAATGAACTGGAAAATGGACAAGCAAAATAAAACATGTTGAGATCTGGTATCAAAATAGAGAAATTCATATCTCAGAGAAAACCAGTTGGATGAAAAACATGATTTATTAATCCTATCAGTGGAAAATATTAAGCCATAAATAAATTATAAATGTGCTCTTAAGGGGCCAGTTGTCTGGCTTCAGTCAGACAGTATTTATTCCCTTTGAGGTTTACCAACCTCTGGTAAGGTGTGGGGAAGTGAGGTTGGCTCAAGCTGCAGTTTATGTGGACTTTTACCTAACTTTAGGGCTTTTTATTTCATGTATAGTCATGCGCTACATAATGATGTTTCAGTCAACCATGGACTGCACATACAATGGCGGTCTAGTAAGATTATATCTCCAGTGATGTCATAGCCATCTTAGTTTAAGTACACTATATGATGTTTGCACAAAGATAAACTGCCTATGGATACAATTTTCAGAATGTATTCCTAATCCCCATTGTTAAGTCACACATAACTGTGTATCTGTGTGTGTGTGTGTGTGTGTGTGTGTGTGATTCTTAAATTCACTTAGGTGGATTTCTAAAGTCCACATAAATCCATAATGTATTTTTTTTTGTGTGTATGTGTTTGTGTATGGCTGGAAAAATAAGTTTGTTTTTCACTTTAAAGGAAAAGCAAAGCCAAGTAGCAATTTGAAACCTAGTTTGAATTTTCATGTCTGATTTCCTGTTATGTATCTTGTTCCTTTCCAAGTTTAGAATCCCCAGAAGATCCATGTTTTTTCTTGGGATATCTTTTGTCTGACTGGAAAACTTCTCTGAGGGCCTGCCATTATTGGCTTTAGTCCTCCTATCTCTCCCTTCCTCAGTTCCTCTGGAAGGATGGTGGAAACTGATGCCTGGACAGACCATTTTTGTCTTCAGTAGACTTGACCTTCCCCTCTCAAAATAATGGGACAGAGGCAGGCCACAGGAAAGAGCCCGACCTTCATTTCCATCATTTGTTCCTATTCAGGAGGGACAGCAATGTAGGACTGAGCCCAGTGCAGACAGCCTGAGGTGGTTAGATTGTCTAGTCTTCTCTGACAAGTTGTGATCATGAACTATAATTTCAGATTCCAATTGGATAAGAAAAGCATCCTGATTCAGATTGGTGTAATTCCAGTCTCTTTCTGGCTCACTGTTGAACCTCATTCTCCAGGAACCTCATTATTTTGTGTACCTCTGACTTTTACCAGTGTGTTCCATGCTTCAGAAGGAGGGTCATTCTAACTCAACATATCTGTTAGAACATTTTTACTGTGGATTCTTTTGTGAGGAATTCTAGAAAGAAACATGTAATTACTGCCCTTGCACCATTTTTCTATTGATTTTCAAGACCTACATTTGGCCATTTAGGGAAGCTAAACCACAGTGCCTCAGAATATGGTGTTGGTCATCTCTATGCATCAGGGAGGAAGCCCTACTTCTCTGCATATTGAGAGATTTCTGTGTACCTTACAATTCCCATCTTACCACTGCCTAATTCCTTGTGTGATTTCATCTTAGATGAGTGGAAAAGGTAGCCTGCTATATCTTTCCTCATGGAAGTGGAAGAGAAGAATAGGGTGAGGGCTTCAGTGGTTCATCCTTACTCCAGCTGCGCCCATTTCAAGGAGGTGTTTCTCAATCCAGGTAGTCTAAAACCTGGGGTTGATTTTTTTCTCTCTGGTGTCAGATCCTTCCTTCCCATATTTTTTATTCTCTTTAGCACTTCCTTGCCTGACACAAAGAAAAGCTGATTTCATATACTCTTTCAGTAAATGACAAATGATTTCACTTTTCTCAAATGATATTATTCTCATGCAGTTTCTTCACTTAAAGACCTCTACAGAGAACCCTCTTGACTTTAGGATAAAATCCAAACATAAGGAAGCTGCCCATTAAGGAAGCTCCTTGTGGTGGGGGATTTGAATAAATTTTACTTATATTTTTCATTCTGTGACCACTTTTAACCCTTAGCCCTGCATCAATCCTAACCTTTGGTGAAACTGAACATACTATACTCCTTTTATACTCTGATGCTTTTCTTCATCCTCAGCTACCCATATTTACCCAATAAAGCCAGGTCTCCTTGTGATCCTATTGTTTCTTCTGATGTGTCTTTTCAGTGAAGTTTCCACTGACATCTCTTCCCTGCAGAACCAGTTTCTCCATTTTTTGTGCTTCTAGAGCACTTATTTCTAAACATATAATGGCATATCCTGCTACATTGTAACTGTGTGGATAGTTGACTATTTTGGTATTAGACTGATTTTTTTTGAGGGCAGAGACTATGTCTCCTATTAATTTTTATTTCCTCAAAACATGGAACATTGTAGCTTCTACAACTACCAAATGAATAAAATAAATGCATGAGCTGATCTGAAGAGGGCAGACCCTGTCCCTGAAGGCTTTTCTTTCCCCCTGTTCTCACTTATCTCACTGTGTGCTATATTTTCCTGTTTTGAAAGGTATTTCAGGTTTGTGATATTTGTTGGCAGCTCTGCAGGAAGGAGTCACCATTACTTTGTAGCTTACTCTTGACCCCTGTAGTTCTCTGAATGTGTCTTTATGCCTTTCAAGGAGGGATTATATCCTGTTAGCACTTGACAGATGTCCTCTTTTGGCTGGAGAGTGAAGAGAGGGAAGTGTCTCACAGCCTGCTTTTCCAAACCAAGTTGTTAAAAAAAAAAAATCGGCTTTTTTTCCCCTCTATAAAATATGACTGGGAAACTTGACCATGGAGAGACACTGAATAATTTCTTTAAAAGAACACTATCAGTCCCATCTGAATTCTTAAAAGCCAGGGTGTTCACAGCTTTCCCTTGTTGTGTCTGTAGTAGAAGCCATGGATCAGTGGGTGGCCTTGCAGCACCCACACCATCCATGCCACGCACCACAAGTGAGTTATGAGCAAGTTTCAACTGTAGTGCTTCCATTTCCCGCTCTAGTGGTTTTCATCCAGAGCCTTTAATGTCACTTTAACAAATGTTACTTTAACATAGTCTTTTGTGGTCTAGCAATGATACATTTGGTAGCCATCACTGAGGAGGGAAGGATAGACTGGAAGCTTCTAATTTTTTAAAAATGTGAATCACATGCATTTTAAAGACAAGATGGTATAAGGCTACAATAATGCCATTATCTGGACCACATGATTTGTTAGTAACTTACAAACTAAGACTAATTTTCTGTGGTGGTGTTTCTCCCTCTCTTTTCTTTTCCCCTGTAAAAGATAGTGACAGGCTGAAATACAGTTGGCATGAACACTAGCAGTAGAGTGCAGTGGAAAGCTCATAGGCTTAGCTATCACACAGGCCTGGGTTTGAATCATAGTTCTGCCACTCACTACCTGTGTGGTGGGCAGGTAACGTACAGGAGTCTTAGTATTATCCCTAAAACAGGGATTACAATGCCTACCTAGGATTAAATAATACAGTGTATATCAGGTACCCAAAACAGCATATGACACATACCAGATATAAAATACATGTTTGTTCCCACCCACTGCCCCAACCCCTCCCCCACCTTGGGGGTGGAGGATGAAGCATTTAGTAACTAGAATATTAGGACAGGACTGAGATTAGAATATTTTTCCTAACTAAGGTTCTCTTGACTTACTGAACTCCTTATCAGTCTGGGTGGGTTTGGAGGCCAAGGCATCATGATATAATCTCCAAGAGTCCTTTTCAGTACCATGATTGTTTGCCAAAGTTTCAGAAAGAACCTGAGCAGAAGGTGCCCCTCTAGATTCCTGGTAGTGAATGAGTTGGCAGTTGGAATATAGGACTCTCCTAAATTATGAATAATGGACATTAGGAATGAAGATTGAGACTATGCCATTTCTTATAAGCCCATGGCCTGGATTCCATTAGGCTCATTGCCTGGATATCCCACAGGCACCTCAAAACTCATCATTTGTCAAACTGAACTCATCATCTCTCCCCTCCCCCAAACCTGTTCCTCTCTTCATATTTTTCCTGTTTGGGTAGATGTCAACATTATCCATCTCAGCACCCTATTCAGACGCTCTGGCTCCTCCATCTTGCTCTTTAGCCACATCAAATCAATCACAAAGTTGCATTGATTTTAACTCCTAAATTCCTCTTGCTCCTGCTTTATTCCCTTTACCTCCACTGTGGCTGCCTTGGTTCAGGTTCTTATTGCCCACTTGGACCAGTGAGGCAGTTTAATTGTTAATCTCTGGTCTCAGCCCTTTTATTCTCTTACTTTCCTACAATGCATCCTTCACAGAACTGCTAAAATCCATTGAGACTATGTTGTCCTTTTTCTCAATTTTTTTTTTCATCATTCCCCATTGCCTACAGGATATAAAGTCTCACCTCCTTAGGATAACATAAAAGTAACCTTTTGTGGTTTTGACCTTTTTAACTTTTAACTTCCTCAGATGCCATTAGCATCCTTCACATTGAGCTACTGAATGTATCTAATCGGACAGAGCTTCTCCAGCCTTCCAATCCTTTGTGTATGCTGGCCCCTCTGCCTAAAATGATTTTCCTTTTCTGTTCTGCCTTTCTTTCACTTTCTGAATTTTTATTTTTCCTTCAAAATCTAGCTGAAGTATTATCTCTGTAAGGAATGAGTAAGTATCTTTCCTCTGAAATTCAATCACCCACATCTCATAGCAGTGCTTTCACTGTTTTAGGACTATTGGCATAGTTGCCTGCATTCCCTACTGGATTCTGAGTTTCTGGTGGGCACACTGTGCCTTTTTAATGTCTGTATGTCCAGCCCCAGCACAGTACCTGGCATACAGTGGAAGCTCAGTAAATGTTTGTTGAATGAAGGATTTAGCCAAGCACAGAAGTATGAAATATATACCAGGACTATTTTTTGAGACATTCTTCAGTTTTTGTCTTTCTAGTCCATTAGTATGAATCATAGAGCCAAAGAAATATATAAAAATCAGCTTTTCTCATCACAAGCCTACTGTTAATTGTGACCCACAGGGTCAGGGCAGGGTGACCTCCTGTATTCAGGCTAGGCAAATCCTCAAGAGGCCACATCACTGGATGGATTTTCTAATGGTTCATGATACTTTGTTTTCCTTTTATCTTGGGAACAGTGTAAACAGTGATGCTTATAGGCCCTCAGGCACATGTTTTATTGCTGTAGAGGGGTCCTTGCCTGCTCCTACCCCAGAGAAGGTGAAGTGTCATTCTTGAAGCTGTGGAAAAGGGAGAGGGTCTTTGGTGAAATTGTACCACTTTGCCTCAACTGAACCCTGCTTGTCCAGATTTTAAAAGACACTCCTATAGATCCATCTCTCTCAACAACACAGGTAATTCTCTGAAGGAGTATCCTGTGTGTTTGCCCCTGTGGTCTTTACTCCAGGAGACAGAGGGCTAAGCTCCTTTGTCATTTTGTCCTTGCTAGATCTGTTTAGTGCTGGAATAGGCACAGATGCAGTTTTCCATAGCTGGTAATGTTATTTATGATTCACTTAGGCCACTGGCAGGAACATGGTCAGTTTGCCAAATCTCAAATCCTTTCATGGGGTTGGGGATGACTTATACAAGTCAAACTGAAATATAGTGCAATTCTTTATTCTATTATAATTTACATATTCCCATAATTCACACCTTTTCAAATTTCATTAGAATTCCCATGTTGTTATTAAAGTTTTTCTGAGTTCTGACTGAATTTCCAAAAACATTCTTTCCTTTCTCAGAAATGCTTAGTGTATCACAGCCTTTTATTATAAAACTACCTATGGAGAATTGAAGTCCCTGCTTACAAAAAGCAAATAAAAAATGCTTAGCATATTTCTTAGAGGGGTTAGATGAACTATAGCCAGTCCTTAGAAGTTCCTATATGTTATTAATTGCTCAGTGGGCTGATGTTTAATGGAGGAAGCAGCTTTGATAATCTGCCTCTTGGAAAGTTCTTATTGCTTGGGGGTAGGTTAGAGTTTGTCATGATTCTTACTGATACCCAGTAATATTTTAAAAATTGTTACTAGTGGAATACAATAAACATTGTACTAGAGAGTGTATTAATCACCACATATTGGCAACACATTTTTGCAGGTTCCTAAAAAAAGGTTAATAGAATTGCATGTGCCAGTGGAACCAAGCCCAACTAAGAGGTCTTTTTTGAAAATTTACATGGTTCTAGGTGATCAGTTGGATCACCCATTATGTGGCAACAAGGGATGATCAAGAGGGTAAGAAAGCCTTACTCTAGGAAGAAACATCTTAAAGCCAGATCCTGTGAGACCTAGGCTTTGATCTTTTGACTGTTTTTGCATAGATGAAGGAAAATAGTTTCTGATCTTATATTGCTTTTAGCAATATGGAGGTGAGACAGATCAAGGAGGCAGACACAGTTGAATTCTACTGTATTATTATACTAACCACATCTCTAGTTCTGTGGGCTTGGCAGTACTGTTTTAAGTGTGGTTCATGGTTTGAGTGGCTTTAGTATCACCAGAGAGCCTATTGGAAATGTACATTTCCCAGCTTCTTCACAGATATACTGACTCAGCATAACTGGGGTTGGGCTTCCAGAATCTGTATTTTAACAAGCTATCCAGGTGGTTCTTATGCAAATAAAATTTGAGAAGCATTGTTCTAGGGCATCATATCCTAAATATGAGTTCTGTGTACTTTCAATAGGTACTATGGCAAAAAACATTCCAGTCTTGGTCGCATGAATTTGGAGACTGTTGGGTTAAGCTAAGTTAAGCAAAGTTAAGCATTTTTGTTGTTGGTGGTGAAGAGGTTCTACTGGATTTTTCAGGAGAACTTTTGTTACTCTACTGTTCCTGATCCTCGATTGGATTCCCACTATACTTAAAGTAACATGTAAATTCCTCATCCTAGCCTATGGGGCCCTAAATGATCTAGTTCCCATTGATTCTCTGATCTTATCTCCTAACTTTTGTTGTTCTTACCTACATACTAGGTGCACTTATCTCTTAGCCAAGCATACCCTTGCCTGGTTCTCAAGAGTCAATTTGGCCTTACTTTATTTGTAGAGCTTTATATTCCTTTGTTTCCTTATATTTTTTTTTCTGATTTATGCAAAGTGGACCACTTGTCCTCTTTCTGAATTTTTATTTTCATGTCTTTGCTTATTCTGTTCCTGTGACAAGAAAGCTTTTCTCTTTATTCATGCTTATTATAATCCTGTCCATCCTTTCATACCCACATTGAATATGTTCTTTTCATTGAGGTTTTCTGATACACTCTGAGAAAATGTGCTTCTTTTTTTTCCTCAATATCATACAATATATGTGATTCCTAGCATATTTTACTTCATGAATAATAATCTGTATTCTTATTTTACTCCTACCATTATATTGAAGGCCCTTCAAGAGCAGAGCCTTTGTTTTACTGATCTCTAAATCCTTGTAGTAGGCACTCAATATTTATTGACTTGAAATGAGATACTTTGCCCCAAACTATGTTTTGTAATAACAATGCTGTTATAACATGGACTAATAATGTCCTTTGGCTGGGGAACTCATTAAATGGTCATATTTATATCCAGGCTTTTAGGGAGTGGTATGGCCAGTGTTATTAATTGTGTAACACAGAAAAGGCACAGAAAGGTTAAGGGATTGCCAGTGTCATATAGCAGGTGACCCAAAACTCTCAAGTTCCAGTCTGCAAGTTGATTCAAACTTATCTTAAGAACTTTACCTCCTCTGGAGAATAATAGTTACTGTTCATCACCTTTTAGGCACCTGAACTGCCTGGAGTAATAGGAATTGAGCAGTTTGAATAATTTATCCCGAAAAGATAAATTCAGATGCAAATGCCCAGGTCTCAAAATAAGACATCAGGCAGTTTCCTTGTCTGCTTCTAAATCTGGTGGCTAGGGGGCAATCCAAAGAGGGTCTGCCTCCATTCCATCCACCCACCCAGTCAGGCTCCCACAAACTGTATAATTCCTTTGAATCGACAGAGCCCTTATTAATTGCCTCTTATTGGCCTGTTACAAGATGAAGCACAGAAAGGGAGACAAAGCCTCCCTATTCACATACTCAGTGGGCAGCATGGGTCTCTGCAAAGATGGAGAAACTGGAGCCCAGGCTATTCATTTTTGAAAGTCAGGACAAGATCTTCCACCACTCAGAACCCCGCATAAAAAGTCACAATATTGCATCCTCAGAGACTCGGTGCATTTCTCAAATGGTCTGTCAGAATTTAGTCTATTTAACATTAAAGTCTATATATGACTTATATTTATGGACCTTTTTCTCCCTCCCAAGTGATACAAACTCTACATTTTAATTTCATTATTATTTTTTCCCAGTTGGAGGTGGGAAGGGGGAGAGAAGGGGCAGTGCTTTTCATAAAAACATCGTTCTTGTATTTATATTTTAAGAAAGCAAAGGAGAGGCAATAAGCACAGCCTGATAACTGAATTTTCTGTTTGGAATTCCTTCCTCTCCATTGGGCCTTAGCTAGGTTTCAATAATTATTGCTCAGGCACATAGTCTTGGAGCTTTGCTTTTTCTCAGACTTGTACACAGTTCTAGGAAGGGTTGTTGCCAAAGCCATCATGTGATTTATCGACCCTCCACTGGGACAAGGGGGAACAGATATAACTTTGTGATTTTATTATAAGGAGGCTGGGTTAATATTTCTAGGTGAAACAAGCTACTATACCAAGTTCAAACATCTGAAGAGGGAGGTTAAGAAACCCTGAGTGTGGGGTGTAAGGATTATTCTGTCCTGGGGCTGTACAGACGTCGTCTGAAGCAGGGAGCAGGAGAAGAAAGGACACATTGTGACCCATTTCCAACACCTCCTGTGTGTAGAGGCGGAAGTTCCTTGCCTGCAGAGGGACACGCGCGGAGGAAAAATAGGAGAGTTACAACATGGCACTTACATAAACAACACCAAACTGGCATAAAACATCTAACAAAATTACACGACTTCAAGCTTGGAATTTTTATACAACATAAATATTAGGGTTCAGCCCATTTAATAATGCTATATAAAATCAAGATTTAAGGCAGTAATGTTCCACATAAACTCTGAAAACAACATTTATGCTTCTTATAAAAGCAGAAAATGATTGCATTCTGTGGGCTTTTCAAAATGATGAATATAATTACATGAAGCAACAAAAATGGATTGAATTAAAAATCCACTAGTTTCAATTTAAGTTGGTTAAGGGGGAAAAATGTAGTTTCTGGCCAAGGACTGAGAAAATTTTACAAGTATCAAAAAAAAAAAAATGTTGTATGCACTGTTAGGCAGTTGGGCAGCCTTCTCCCAACATGTATATGTAGCCCAAGAGTCACCAATGAAATTTGAGCTGCTTCAAACCTGCTAAGTCCAAGAAAACCTTTAATAGTATCGACTGTCACAAGTAGAACTGTTTTTTTTTCCCCTTCCTCATGAGCACATGGCTACCTCTGGAATAATCTAGTTGTTCCCATAAAGTCCTTATGGCATCTCTTGCAATTTAGCAAATTAGTATTCATTAGTTTGGTCTGGTTTACACTGGTCATGCAGTATTGACTTAAAATCAGAGCAGTACCCCAGTGGAAGCACACTCCTGTAATCATTAATTTCTCTCCCTGCCTCCATGGGTCAGAGGCCACCTCATAGTTCTCTTTTATTAAAAGAGAGCCAGATAATCCTGTAAGGGTCTTCCTAACATAGGCTGTGTGTGTGTGTGTGTGTGTGTGTGTGTGAGAGAGAGAGAGAGAGAGAGAGAGAGAGAGAGAGAGAGAGAGAGAGATTTTGATGGATTCAGGGAAAGGGGCAGAAATGATGAATATATACCTAAAAGAAAAACAAATTCAACCTAGAGCTACATTCTATCAAATTGATAGAGCCTAACAAACTTTTAAGATTCTCTTCTATGCCAACAATTCTTTTTTGAAATGACTTATTTGTGGAGGTTAGATTTCATGTTTTGATTTACATAAGACAATAATTTTGACAGTAACTTCTCTAGATAGATAGAATGACGTAGCTGGGCTACTACTGTAGATTATACTATTATCCTTCTGTCCTTAGATAAATCATTTGTACATTTAGCTGCACCCTTGTTTGTTTACACATGCATATATGTATGTATTCTCATTGCTGTATGCTATTCTGATATTGAGACTTGGTGACTTTCAAGGTAGACTAGAGGGCAGTTTTTCCTTGCTTGGCAAGACCATAGTACAGTGGGGTCTGAAAAACTTGGAAGAGACTGATAATAGGGAAAAGGAGCAGAAGTATAGCATGTGTGTGCTTGTAGGCATTAAATTAAAAATGTGCACGTACATACAAAGTGATATTTAAATAAATGAAAGTAAATATATATGTGTGTGTATATATATGTGTGTATACACACACACACACACACACACACACACACACACACACATATATCCTTCTTGAGTAAGTTTTATGCTACAACGTAGTTTCCATGAGCCATAAAAGAAGATAAAAATGGTAAAGTCTAGTACCTGGTGTAGAGGTATATTGATCTGCTTAAGGAGAGCTTTCACTGCCATCTGGAGCTCGTAGAAGAACAATTGCATGGGGCAGTCAGAAGTATGATCCACACTTTCCATAGATTCAGAGCCAGAAAGCTTTTGGATCCATTCCCACTCCTCTCTGTATGTTGAGTCAAGTTAAAATTAGAAATATAACAAAAGTTCAGAATACAACTCAGAACTTTTTAAGCATATATGTCCAGAACCTGGACAAGCATTTTTTGGTAGTTAAAACTCAACGAAATTCATGAAATTTGAACTTTTTGCCACCCAAATGGAGTTTAAAATAAGCTTTTTTTCTAATTTAAGCTTTAGTTCACCTATCAAACCACATATGCCTCAGAACACAGGTCTAATTTGTGTGAATTGGGTTTTGAGATTGAAGCTTTCAAATATTTTGTAATAATTTCCTAACTGTCCTATTTTTCTTTCCCTGTGGGTCTTCCATAAGTTCTAAGAGCCTACATTTTACCACAGGAGCATGTGCTGGTTAATTCCATAGTTGGGTAACCACTGGACTCTCAGGCAACAAACCACATGGCACGTTTCAACTCTGTCCTATTGTAATGGTGGAGACTATTTTGGTTTCTTTAGTCTTCCAAAGCTTGAAGAGAATCACAAACAGAAACGCCAGACAATTTCAATAAAAGGAAGCAGGGGACACACATCACTGCTTCCATCCTCCTCTCAAACCAGTCATCTGTGTCTTCATTCTGCATGCTCTATCGTCCTTCCTAATGAACTTTTCCAAATGTCATGTAGAAGGGAAGGGAAAAGAATGGTGGTGGGAGGGAAGCACATCTGGTTTGTCTCTCAAAGGCTTCTCTTCAAAAAGAACTCAAAAAGATCAAGGTAAATGCCTCTTGGGTAACACTGTTTCCACAGGTATTTTAGCACAAGTCTCAAAACACATTCAGTTTGGCCCAGGTTCTCCTTGGAAACTCTGCAGGGAGCAGCCCTGTGCTCTCAGGAGCTGGCTAGAGAGGAAAGGAGAGCCCTCTTTGGGGACAGAATGAGAGGAGGTGCTGACACATGTTCCCACCCTGTGAAAACCAAGGGATTTCCCCAAAGGGTCATACCAGCTTTGTCTCCAATCTGTGTCAAATTGAATGTGGCATGAGCTTTTATATCAAAAGCAAACAAACAAACACCACTCTTTTTTATAAACTATCCCTTCAGAATAGTTTTCATTTTTAAGATATGTTTCATTTCAGGCCTCATACTGGACAAGACTAGAAAATCTATTCTTTGTCCCAATAAAGAGAAAAAAAAAATTAATCCCTATTGTATACTTATGGCTTTACAAAGAATTACAATCTTAAAAACTGACTTGGTAACTATTTCTTCTTTCCCATCACTGATACTGAACTAAACAAGAGGTTTATGGCTAGCTGAAGTATACAAAAAGTCTAAAGGATCACATTGATAAAATAGGGTCTTATAATCAAATTAGGTAATAGTCTACCAGTATGGATATCATGAAACACCTACCACTAATTAATTGTTTAAGACTATGAGGATGAGGGAGATGGTCCTGGCACAGCAAAGGTTATTGGAATCTTGTAAAAATGAGCTTTGGATAGTTGGCAGAAGGAAATTAGTTCATATAACCACTAATAGAGTATAAGCTATTAGAACATGATCTAGAAATGGATGAAAGCAACCACTGCCAAGTCAACACAAATGTGAGCCATGTAACCTATTGCAAAGACTCAGAAGATAACTAATGTTGATTGTTGAAATGACCACCAGAGGGCAGATTTAAAGTCCAGGTGTAGTTGATAAGTCAAAGAAGAGAATATGGTGGTGAATTCTTTAAAGAGATCATCATTATCATCATCTATTCCACTGTCTTCAAATAATAGTTATGTAGTAAACCCTGAGAGACATAACAGTTAATAAAGAAAGTCTTTCCACTTTGAGGACCATATTTTAGATGACCAAATTAGAGTTTACTTTCGTTGTAAGCAAATCCATAGGTGTAAATAGAATTTGAGGATCTAATTTGTACTTTTTGAAGCAAGTATATAATTTTTTATTATATATTTCTTTTTCATTTTTTTAATATTGAGCACAATTCAGTTCATTATAGATTTTCAGAGGCCTGCTATTAGGATTAGTTGTAAAGTTGAGCCAGATTACCAAGATTGGGCAACTTTCCCAAAGCTAACGGGGTAATTCACCAAATGCCAAACCATACAGCAAATCTCCAACAGAGGCTCAGACCCTGTTACTTCTTTTCTTCCCTAGAGAACCATAAGAGGCATAGGGAACATACAAGATCCTCAGGCCAGAGGGTTAGGAGAAAGGAGAATGAAGGTTTGAGGTGAGGGTGGGAGATCCTTTAAGACTCAGTAGCTTTATCAGATTCCATTCCCATAGAGAATTTTAAAAACAATGAACAAAGCAAATGTGATTTTTAGATTGTGAAGAAAAGGTATTAGAAATAGCAGTTTGGGAAGAAAAGGTCATATGTTCATTAATCAGTTGAGCAACAGTGCTTGTACATTAATAATGCAGAGAGAAACATGGAGGGACAGTACCCACTTTTGATAGGCTTACTCATTCCACCACCCACAATGGAAGCCCTCCTTATCCTAGTGTTAAATCTCAGCTGTGCTAGGGGGGGTGTGGGGGGGGAGGAAAAAAAAGAAAAAAAAGAGAAAAGGTGGTATAATAAGATGGATATCATTATCCTAAATGCATGATTGAAGACTTGAATAGTACGAATATACTTTGTATACAAACAGTGTTATGTGAAAAGAGGCTCTATGTGTGTATTATGAATTGTAATGCATTCTACTAATAAAAAAACAATCTCAGCTGTGGCACTGCTCCAGCGTGCTGTGGGACATCTCACCATAGAAACTATGCTGGCAAGTAATGTTTCATTTTCCTTTGGGCACATGAAATTGGTCACTTGAGCCATTGTTTCATCACAAGGAAAATTCTGACTCCTGACCACTTACTTGGAAATGTTATTGTTTTCACGGATCTTCACATGGCAGAGGATGTTGGGTAACTTTTGAGTTACAAGAACTTTGATCTGATCCACAGAACTGCATAGCTTTAGGTAACCTAGATATAATCCAGGAGAGAGACGCTGATGACTTCTTTTGTGATAGGAGAGAATATCCTGTAGGATGGAACAAGACAAAATAAGAAATCACATTGAAAGACGGTCTCCAAACCTTTCCCTCTTTAAGGTGGGCCTTTCATGAATGATAGGCAATGAGAATGATTAGGTGAGAAACCATAGGTACAACCATGAATATAGGGGGAGTGTTGGTGCTGCAGCTAGTCTCACCTTCAGGAGAGTTCTCCTCCAAGTTAGGCAATCCACCTTTAACATAGTCTGCCTGCTTATTTTCCTCACATTTCTGTGCCAAAGCTAGGTGTGTGGGTTGTGATGGGAATAAGCTGGTAGTGGTGAAGGCAGATAATAAAGAAAGATAGAATTCATAATTTCTGTCCTTAAAGGGCTTACTGTTTAGCTGGAAGAAAACAGACATTTGCCAGTGTAAAAGCTGACAAAGCAGTTACAGGAAGCTTCATGCTTTCAGGAAAATTAAAATGGAAAAGTCCATTATAAATGGAACCATTTACATCAGAGTCAAAATTTTATAGCAAGTAGATATAAAAGGTTGATTGGTTCTGTATCTTAAAAAGTAATCCTGAGATAATCATTTTATCTTATTTTATTAACATTTAAGTTGAAGTTATACTCTAATTCTGAGAATGAGTTAAGCATTTATTCCCTTTTTTGAGGGGAGAGTTAATTCTTTAGACTGAATTTAACTGAAATGATACTCCTCATACTTGATTTTCACAAAGTCATCATGAAGAGAATAATTTTTGCAAAAATATTTGAGGGCTTCAAAATTTTTTTCCTGGAATCTTAAGACATTTTTTCCTGGAATCTTAAAATGTTCTTATACAGTTCTTGTTCATTTTCTGCTTGTCAATCTTAACTAGTCTACTACTTTAGAGTCTCAATTGTCAGTGGCTTTGCATGCTGATTAGGTCTCCACATCATCTTCATCAGCTTCGCAAAATTCTTCATCTTTTGCAATATTTAAAATTTTGCTTTGCAATGGATTGGCATTGAATTTACATATTGTATTGTCACATCAAAATATTCTACAGGCTGCAGAGACTGAATGAAGTTGCTGGTATAGTAGGAAGTGCCAACTAAGTACAGAGAGATATTTGAATCAATTCTTGTTTTATTTGTGATCAGTACTCTAGTGAACTATTTGGGTTATGACTTTTGCCTCCCTGAACAACTGCAGGGACTCAGTGAATAATTAGAAAATACAGATGCTCTTTCCCTTCTGCCCATATTAGTAGATAAGGCTTTTTAAACCTTTGGATAGAAGGGTGTGAGAAGTTTAGGAGTGATGAGTCAGGTAACTGATCATAAGGGGAGGTTTCCTATAAGCTTGGTTTTTAGAAAGGGTAAAATAACTAAGATAAAGTTTCAAAAGCATCAATACACACACACACACATACACACGATAAACCAATGAGGTGATGGATATGCTAATTAGCTTGATTTAATCATTCTACATTGCCTACATATATCAAACATCACTATGTACCCCATACATGTTTACAATTAAGATTTATCAAAAAGTATTAATAAAGATGAATAAATAGGAGCAAAATAAAGGGAATCAACTCTCTGCTAAATGTAGAGGAGGCAAGAAATAAACTTGTATATATGGAAGAGGAAGGTATGAGGTTTTCCTTGACCACTATGCTCTGAAGGAATGAGTTCTCATCTGTAGGATTAACTATTTGCAGTATCTGACTTACTCTATTGTATAATGTATTCTTTTTCTTTCTTTCTTTTTTTATTTATAATAGTAGTATGTATTACAATTCATAATGCACATATATAGCATCTTTTTACATACAACTGTTTGTATACAAAGTATATAAGTACCATTCAGATCTTCAATCATGCATTTAGGATAATGATATCAATCTCATTCTCTGTCCCATCTTTTTGAAGTAGAGATCCCATGGTGTGTTAGTCACTATGGGAAATATTGGGGTTTCAGGTAAAGATGATGTGATACCTATTTTTGAGGAGGTGGAGAAAGAGATGAATAAACATACTGAAGTTAGTTTTATAATAGAAACAACAACATGGTAATTGTAGAAAGAGAAAAAAATAAGAATGATCACATTTGGGGAAGACAATATAAAATGTACAAAAAAGCAAAGTCTAAAGAATTTTTTAAAGTTTCACAAAACTTAAACAATTTTATAATCTCATCAAGAAGTATGAATTGTTACTACAAGGATGGAAAAGGCTGAACTTACTAATATTTTCTGTCATGTTTCTTAAAAATAGATCTTAGGTAAGTAGTTGACTAGAAGAAGTTTGGTCAAGGTAAGTGTTTTAGGAAATAAACAACTAATTAAGGAGAGAGAAATGGTTAATGTGGGAATAAAAGAATAGAAGCATTTTGATCAGAAGAATTTGATGATATGCAACCTAGGGGCACTTACTGAACAAACAGATGTGGCTCTGGACTCATGGGTCGTTATTTTTGAGAAGTCATGGAGAACTAGAAAAGTCCCTCAAGAATACAAAAGGACAAATATGCCTGTCTTTGCAACAGAAGGGGGAAAAACACAGGATGACCCTAGTAATTAAAGACCTTCAACATATTGATCTTTGGAAAAAATGAGAAAGAACCATCAATCAGTTTGCAGTCACACAGGAAATCCCAAGGCACTAAAGAAGAGTCACCATGGATTTGTGAAGAGCGAATCACACAGACAACTTTAATTTCTAACAGTAATAAAATAGGATTCACGGACCAAGGAGAAGTCTCCAGTGTAATCTGTTTCATTAAGATAACCTGAAAACAAGCAGAATCTTAACCACATTACTTTAATAAGCTGACTATCTGGGTTGAAGATTTGTGGTTAATGAAGATGGTATGGGAATAGTATACAGATTGAGTGATGGCTCAGGAGGGATTGGTCCAGAGGACCAATATGTTCAGCTTATTTATTGACATTCCAGACAAAGAAAATCAAGAATGTGTGTGTCAAATTTGTGGGTACCAAATTTAGTGTGGTTTTGATTTTCTGGAAAATAGTAATAAAGCTATGAATGACCCAATGTATTGGAAAAATAAGCCTATCATAATTAGGGTTGAAACTTAATAAGAAAATGTGCTTGTAAAGACTCAAACCCAAGAGTACAAACATAGGATGGATCAGGATATAAGAGAAAAACATGCGGGTCAGAAGTGACCACAAATAGATTGTGAGTTAGGAACATACTGTGGTTTTATAAAAACCAACACCATTCTGGGATGGAGTAATCAACTCTTTCATTCAATTTTTAAAAGAACTATTACTGAGCATCTACTATGTATTCTCTTGCCTTTTCACAGTCAAATGGTCAGAATGCTTTTGCAACCTGAAAAATGCTTGGGAAGAGAAATAAGCTGCCTCATTCACCTAAAGTACACTAGAAAGGCCCTGTAAAACCAAATTGGATGTCTGTAGATCTATATATTACCTGGTTTAGCCTCTAACCTGCATTTCTAGCCTCTACCTTCCATTATAGCCCTTTTGTGTCCCCTGTCTTCAGCCATATGGATTGCTTTTTCTGTCTGCATACATTCCTGAATTTCTCTTTTTCTCTCTGTTTTTGGTTAGTTGGTTTATTCGCTTATCCTACCAACTTTCATTGAGTACCCACTATGTATGAAGCAATATGGTTATTAATGACACCAAGATGAACAAGACATGACTCCTCCCTTCATGGAAATTAACATTTCAGTGTAGGGGAGAAACATGTAAGCCAATTTTTCTAAGCCAGCATAATAAATGCTATAAGAAGATTATGTAAAGTCCATGTGGAACCAAGGGAGGGTGAGATCTACTCTTCCAGCTTCTGCCTCATTTCTTTACTATTTCCTCTATTTAGTTTAATTCCTCCTCATTCCCTTCTCTTGTTCTCTTTTCTCCACCTGATAAACTTAACTTACTTTCATGGCTCAGCCAAATGCCACGTCTTCTGCATTACCTTCCCTGATATTTCCAGGCAGAATTAATAGCTGCTTTGTGTGCGCTCCCATAGTACGCTGTTTGTACTGCTATCGGGCTCTGGTTTAATTCTGCCTTGTATTACCTTGATTTGTTTACAAGTCTGTCTCCCTCCCTTGACTGAACTCCTTGAGAGCAAGGACCTTGACTTATTCATTTGTTTTTCATATAGTACCTAGAAGAGTGCCCGGCACCTCTTTGGTGTTGAAAAAAAACTGTTTATTCAAAGTGAAAGGCCCAGAGGTGGTGGGTTCTGAGGCTGGGCCTCTGGGGGAAAATATGCTATACGGGTGCAGTAACTGGAAAGGGCATATTGATCAGATATCCTGAGATCTTGTTAAGGGAACAATAGATAGATGCTTTTAAGATAACTGAGGGCCTTTATTGTGCTGGATGAGATGTGGAAGCAGGGTGGCACAGGTCACAAAATGATGACTGGTAGTCTTTGCAAGACCACGATTACTTAGACCACAAAGGATTTAAATTTTCTGAATTGTTTTCCAACTTTTAAAGAGATTTCACCCTATACTCTGGATTTCCAACTTCTCTTAAAAAGCAGAGCATACTTCATCAATGGGATTACATTTTTACACTGTAATAGCTGAAGCTGAATAGGGACACCTTCTTAGATGGAACAAGGACTCTTTGGATTAATGTAGTCCCTATTACTTTCACTTGTTTCTTTTTAAACATTATAACTCATATACCATAAAATCCATCCTCTTAAAGCGTGCAATTCAGTGGTATTTAGTATGTTTACAAGGTTGCATAACTATCTATTCCTGTCTAATTCCAGGCCATTTTCATCATTCCAGAAAGAACCCTCACATTCATTACCATTCTCCAATTTCTCCTCCTCTGCCTGTAGAACCACTAATATGAATTTTCTTATTGTGGATATAGCAAACATTTAAATGCAGTCATATAATAAGGGGCATTTTGTGTCTGGCTTCTTTTACTTTGCATAATGTTTTCAAGGTTCATCCATTCTGTAACATGGATCTTCATTCATTTTTATGGATAAATGATAATCCATCATATGGTTGCACTACATTTTGTCTACTCATACGTCAGCTCTCTTGGATTTTCAGATTGTTTCTACCCTTTGACTATTATGAATAATGATTGTATGAACTCATTGGTGACTGAGTTGTTTCTTAAGTCATTAAGAAATTAGCTAATTTTCATTAATCTTTCTGATTCCTGTAGGTTTTGATACTTATGTTAGTTGTTGCTTGGTGATAGAAAGAATAGGAAAGTGCAGGGAAAATAGTAGAAAAAGGTGGAAGAAGTAGTTGGTCTTGGGCACCTGCCATGTAAGAAGATACTGGGTACCTAGAGATGACAAGAAGAAGAGAAGGAAAGCAGGGATGGGAGGAGAAAGAGGGCAGCCTCACCGTGGTTTTCCTGGACGTACTTTAAAGAAAGGAGGCAGAGAAAACAAGGTGGTGGACACAGGGGCAGTATAAGGCAGTGTGGTGGAATGGGACAGGTACCAAGGATGCGGGTCCTAGTACCTCTTAATGCTACATTTCAGCTGATATGACTTTCCCCAGCTATTTTCTTGAAATCGATGGCCTCATCTGTGAACTAGACAATAGAGCTACTCAATCTCAACTGAGTTTTCATGAGAATAAATAATATAGATGTGACAAAGTATTACAAAGTTAGAGTTAACATATGAGAGATTAATCTTCAGGGGAAACTTCATGTATGAGGTGTTCAGTTACTGAAATAACCCCTGAAGAGAATAACCCAGCACCCAAGAGGGGCCTTCTTATTGGATATATATTCATTGCCAATTAGGTTGCTTAGAGGGACTCTAAATGATCCATATCTCTCTTCTTTCTCAGGAAAGCATGAGAACAATTTTTCTCTCCCAGATATATGAGAGAGGTCAGTTGTGAAGGTCTGGGTTTGAGGAGGTCAGGATGTTGAGGGAGTTGGATATTGGAGCTTCCCTGGGGTCCTGTGGATTAGTAGATTAGTTACAGGCTGAGATTTTGTTAGAGCCCTGGCCTGTTATTGAAAACCCTATTGTAGATCACATAGTTTTTTAAAAATATTTTTAAAGTTGTCAATGGACCTTTATTTAATTTATTTATATGCGGTGCTGATAATTGAACCCAGTGCCTCCCACATGCTGGGCAAGTGTTCTACCACTGAGCCACAACCCCAACCCCAATCCTATAGTTTTATACAGACTTTAGTAATTGTTATAAAAAGTGGATGAATTAATGACATGTCCCAAGGGATGACTGGGGCAGTGCCAGAGGTCTCCTAGGAGAGCAGGGAAGAAGAGATAGATGGGGGTGTGTCCTGAAGATAACCTAGTATTGCTTGAATTTTTCTGAGTGGAGAAATACTAAAAATCACTAATGTTTACTGTGCTTCTCTTTTACTGCTTTACATATTAACTCATTAAATTGTCATTAGAACCCTATGAAGCGGGGCTTTTGGATGAGGAGGAGATACAAGGGGTGAGAAGTTAAGTAACTTGCTCTGATCATATAACTAGAAAGGGTGGGGTCAGGAATCATACCCATTCATCCTGATTCCAAAGTTGTGAGGTAGCAGGAAGAAACCTAGGCTTCCAATCAGGAAGCCTAGTGGTCATTACTCTACTGCCCTGAGAAAAATCAAGTGGTCTGTGGCCTTTCATTGGGGGAATTACCCAGACTGCTTTGGGTCACCATCAAGAACTAGCTCAACCCTCATTTTGAGCTGGTGTAGCCAACTCCTGACATAATTAAATATTAAATCTAGAACTGACTGGATACCAGCCATAGGAGTTTTATCCCCCATTTCCTCTCCAGCATAGGACCTGTATGGGAAGGTGGGGAGGGAGAAAAAGTGGGGGAAAGAAAAGGGAGAGGGGTGGGTGGGAATGACATCAAGCAGGAATGCGCCAGTCAGCGGGGGTAAATTTTCCACTTGGATCTGTGTGGAAACCTGATCCTGCCTCTATTTTTGGTCTCTTTTTTCTAACAACCTTTCACCAGATTGGAATTTTTCTGCACCTGTAACACATTTTTAATGTAATAAGTCTAGGAGAAACCAGGTATTATATCATGCTGGGGCCTGGGCTGTGTTTCTAGGAGCAAAGGTAGCCCAGACCCCAGTTTATCCCTATAGGGGATTAGTGTATTAGTCACCCTGTAAAAGCTCAATTTATTATGATTTTTTAAATGTTTCTTTTAGCACTTGCTTATAAAAGGTGAAGAGGGGAGCCACGAATGTGTCTGTGTTCCCTTCCCCCACCACTTCAACATATGCACATACACTCTATCAATTTCCTACGAACCCACATTCCATAAAATCAAATCCAGAGGCATTGGGTTTGACCAATTAGCTTACCCTTGCTGTGTTGGACTTTTGTCCTGGTTTGGACCAGTGCAAGTAATGAACAGGTGAGATTATTGTAACAGGCACCCCTCAGTTGGGAATGAAAGGAAGTTAGAAAGTAATTTAGCTGTTGAAGGTGGTGACCATGAGTGGCTATTGGGGCCAACGTGCAGATTCAGCTTGTTCAGGTATAACTGATTGGGCACTTCCTTTCCTGTTACTCCAGATGGGCTGTCTGGTAGATATATGCCATTTGTTGCATGGGCTTAGTGTAGCTGTTTCTGCCAGCTTTTCTTCCTAAATGGAGAGTTCTGTACAACTCATATGCATCACAGGGTTTAAGAGAGAGTTGGGGGGTGGGTGGGAGAAATATTGAAAACAGTTTTGTGTCCATGTTTACATGAGAACACTTGAGGTGGAGTGGTTGCTGGGACAAAGCATGCACTCACGAACAGACACGGGCTTGTGTCCCACTGCTGCCATCCAGACCAAGATTCTGCATCTAAACTGCTCGGGTTCTGAATTTTGGTGCCTATTCAGTTCTCACATGAGTATTTCAGTCTTTATTTCATCTTCCATCCCTTACTCACTAAAATCCTAACTCCTACCCCAGGATGGGTTATGATAGAGCAGAAAGAAGCCAGCTTCCAGTCATAAGATCCGAGTTGAAATCTCAGTTCTGCCATTTTCTACTTGTGTGTCTAAGGATGCATTCCATGTTTTTCAGGGTCTGAAGCCAGTACAGTTTCTGATACAAAATTATCAATGCAAAATTGCTAGGGTGCTGATAGTGCCTTGAAAGGGCTTGTGCAAGTGAAGAGCTGAATGACACAGAAGCATCACTAACTTCACTAAATTGACCTTTGTGTATAGCCCTGTGTCACTTAACTGTTAGAACCCTGGTTATTTCATTCCTAAAATGGATTTAATCATGCCTGTCTGTTCTAAGAGAGTATTGTAAAGACTAAGCAAGAGTAAGTATATGTCAAGAGTGTTTTTGTTCAGTTTCATATACATACAAATGTATCCAAACATATATTCTACATGTATTATTATTACAGTCCAATCTGGTATTGATTTAATGTCTTGGTTACAATGTGGATAGATACCCTACTCAGTCATTGGTCTAAGTGTTTCTTACTGGCTCAATTGGTCAGGGAATTTTCAGAGTGATCATTCTTTGTATTACTTGACGAGTTCCAGGTCTAGAGAGGAATAAATAAAAATAAGTTTGGCATCATTCCTGTGTGTGGAGTATAAGGAATGGCCCATTTCAGGAATCTCTCTACTCCACTACTGCATCTGTAGATGTTTTTTGGTATATTTCACTAAAACCTCCATAATAGCACTTGGGATTTCAAATATATCAGAACATTGAAAAAGAAAATAAAACTATGTGTACCTGGATGGTTATCAGTAAAATGTCTAAGGCTGTTGGTTCCTCTGGAGTTGATAGAGACTTCCTCTGGCTTTGAAGCTTTGAGATCTGCATCCATTTGCCATTAAAAAAGGAATAAAGCATCTCCACCTCTCTGATGGTGACTATGAGTATGTTTCCATGCCGGTCTTTAATGGGCTCATAATAAACTCTTCCCAAGTTGTGCGTTCCAAGTAAATTCTAGAAACAGATAGATTACTGGTAGCTTAAATGATATTATAAAAGTAAATGAAGACAATTGCAACAAAAGACATGTGAATAATTATCTGATTTCTGAGAAGTGTTTTTTAGACTTAAACCTAGAATATGTGGCATCATAGAAGTGTTCTTAACAGAAGCTCAAAGAAAATATCTTCACCATGGGCCTGCAAAGATTATAGCAAGAGGCACAAAATTTTATGTTTTTTTAAGCAAATTCAATATCTGTAAATATCTCTTACCCACATAGACACACCAGCACATAAACCTCAGTTACCAGCACTTGAAGAGAATCCCAGATGTTTTAAAGAAAAATGCCTGATATTTCAAGTATGCTATTTGTGGAGTTTTCAAGAGATCTACAGTAAGCTAGTATGAGGTGGGGTTGTTTAAAATGAAGAAGTGAATTGACAATGTAGCACATTGTACAGATCCCCAAATGACTGCGCATTCCCTTCAAGATGCTTTAATTGAGAAATTGGCCTGGTTTGACTTATCTGCATTTTGGTGAGTTTCATTTATTTAAAAGTTTGTTAAAATTTCGTATGAACTAGGTCAACTAAGGCAGACAATACTTTCAGAAAGGTAGGAAAGGGAGGACGCCACACTAAATGTGGAGGGATCTGGATGGGTGTTACAAGAATAAACAGGAGTTTTACAAATATGCAGGATGTGAAGATTTCTAACCTGAAGCACTGGATGATTGGGATAAAATCCCCTCTTGCTTTAAATATCTGTGTTTCAAAAAAAAAAAATCATCCCAAAGTTTCCAGTTGGTACTTTTGTGAACTTACATAAATGATGATGAGATGACCTGCTAGCATTAGAGCAAAAGTGAATTGGAATTTGTGACAAGGCTGTCCTAAAAATAAATGAGCCAGCTGGTTAGTATTCATGTCTATGAAAACACTGGAGTAAGTACTATGTCTTAAGCTTCTTATTCTTCACAAAGATTAGACACATAATGAGTAAAGAATTTTGTAATTATTAGTATATCATAAAAATTCATTTGGCAGGATTATTATTTTCTAAAAATAGCCTAATCACTCAGATTTTTCCTTTCTAATAAATGATTTCTAAATCACAGCAAGTTTGGATAAGGCTTTTAGTTCAGTCCTATGTAGTTCTATGATTTTATGTAGGGGCAGTTTGCTTATACACAGTGCTATGCTTGTAAACGAGCTAATGAATCAAAACAAAACAAAAAATGGGACATGGCTGATTTGTAGCATACTCCAATCCCTGTGGTGTAAATATTCCTGCCACAGTCGATTTTAGGCTACCCAGGGTATAACACCAAGTTTTCAACATTCCTGAATATTTAACAGTTGGCTCTCTTGAGCCAGTTAGACTCAGCCTCAGCTACCACTGCTGTTAAGACTTGACTTAAACTGATACTGAGTTTGAGGGCTGGCTGCCATTTACTAGTAGCTGACTGTTTTCTCTGTGATCCTGAGTTTCACTATCTTAATTTAAAATTCTTTCCTGATCAGACATCTTTTATGATAATCCTTATCTCTTAGAGTGTTTGAGAAGTCAAATCATGCAATGCACGAGAAAGTGTTTTGCAAACTCCCAAGCTTGCTACTATATGGGGTATGGCCTTTCTTTTCTGCTCTAATTGGAGTCCACCTTGGCTTACACCTACTCATTTTCAACACACAACCCTTCTTGTCTTTCCTTCTCCGGGCAGACTTTCCAAATACTCTGAAGTAGAATTTACTGTTCTATCTTTCCCTATTGCTTCTTGTGCAAACTTCTATGTTAGCATGTTTTTTTGCTTTACTGAATAAGATTGATATACATGTTATGAGCTTATGATTGTTTCATCTTTCATGATTGTGTCTCTGAGTCCTTTGCACAGTGCTGGTACATAGTAAGAACTCAATTGTTTGTCAACTCAATTAACATATATATATTTTCATTAAGACATTGGAAATTATGATTCACTCTGGACCAAAGCTGATGGATGTCCATTGATTGAGATGGTCATTTCATTTATACAGAGTTAATGTCATTGGTTCACTGTCAACTTTGGATAGGTTTTCTAATGGGATAAATAAGAAAGCACTAAAAATCTTCCTGAAATTCTTCATTGATATCAATTGGGTTGGCTAGTTAGCTTGGGTGTGGGGTGCAATTAAAACAGAAGATTCTTGTGAAAATAAGTTGCAACTCTATTTCAAAGAGGCAAATTCAGGGTACTTTTGGGCCTAAAGGAAAAATTGACCGTGTTAATACCTGTCATACTACGTAATCAAGGTTAAGTTTCCTGATGATCCTACAGGGTAAAGAGGAATAAGAGCACCTCATAGTTGGCAGGATGCAGTCAGGTTATAAACAGAACCTATTAAAAGACTATCAACAGGGGCTGGGAGTGTGGCTCAGCAGTAGAGTGCTTGCCTAGCATGTGTGGGGCACTGGGTTAGATCCTCAGCACTACATAAAAATAAAATAAAGGTATTGTGTCTAAATACAACTAAAATATAATATTAAAAAAATGGACTGGGGCTGGGGATGTGGCTCAGTGGTAGAGCGCTTGCCTAGCACGTGCACGGCCCGGGTTCGATCCTCAGCACCACGTAAAAATAAACGCATTGTGTACAACTAAAGGCAAATAAATAAATATTAAAAAAATGGACTGTCAACAAACCCTGACTAGAGGCACATTTTTAGAGATATGTATTTAGTTAGAGGTGACATGAGAAGTTTAAGGAAGTACAGAAGCAGGAGGTGAAGGCCTAGAAAAGAAGAATGAAATTTTGGGGAACCCCTTTTTTTCCTTCCTTGAGAAAGGGAAAAAGACACAATATCATCTTAAAGTGTCAGCTAACTCTTACTCATTAACACTAATTTCTAAAAAACTATGGAGGATGAAAGTTTAATACAATCTACACTATCAGATTAATCCTGTCTTTTGAGAATAAGTAGTATAGATAACATCTGTGAGAGCAAAGTATACTTCTGTCTCTCCCTAAGAAGAGAATTTAATTATTTTTCTGAAAGAAAGATCACAGTGCTAGGTCTTAGTCACTCACAGGCTTTCTTGTCTTATTTTTAATTTCCCAAATGCTAACAGATACTGTCTCTCTCTTCCTGCCTAGATAATTTTAACTAATTAACTAATGCATACTTTACCTTCTTTTAAATAAAACTTAGGGCTACTTCTAAATAGGCTACAACTGATGTGGAATAGATTTCTACTTTTTCTTTTTTAATATAGTGTGGATAGTTTGTTTAAAAACTTTGTCCACTTTTTTTATTACACAA
The DNA here is from genome assembly GCA_025594165.1 of Tamias sibiricus. NCBI lineage: Eukaryota > Metazoa > Chordata > Mammalia > Rodentia > Sciuridae > Tamias > Tamias sibiricus. Next base: position 34,173,360 of record CM046660.1, on the reverse strand, counting down.
TAATGTTAAAGTATTGGGAAGAACGCAGTCCTTGGAGATGTATGGATCTGGATTTGAGTCCATATGTGCTACTCTCTATTTGTGTGAATTTGGACATAAGTTAACCTTTCTTGGCTTTAGTTTTATCATCTGTTAAGTGAATATTAATACTAGTACATTGTCATCATGTTGTAGTGAAGATTATATGAGATAAAGTTTGTAAAGCACTTAACACAGTGCCTGTCACCTATTCTGTTAAACAAGTAAAAGTTGTTGTTCTACTATTATTATTTACTATTATATATTAATTAAAGGAGGAGATTACTATATAGCAGAAACAGAAAACAAGGAGTAAATTGTACGAATTGGTATACACCCTGAAGAAGGTTAAGTCAGTGCACAATGGACACAGAGGAGGAAGAGAAAGATTTTGGTTAAGGCTCTGTAGGCCATGATAAAATACTGGGCTGCTGTTGAAAGGGCAGGGAATATTGTGGTCAGGACCTTTTAGATTGGCTACTCTGGAAGAAGTGTGGAGAATGGATTGAAGAATAAGAATGGAAGCAGAGGGGTGACCTTGAAGGCTTTTAATGAAATTGGAGTAATCTGGCAGTAGTAGTTAAGAATGGAAAGAGGAGGAGAGTTAAGATGAGATATACAAGAGGTGACCAATGAAGTTATATGTAATACATTTTTACTTTCCTCAGAACATTGCAAAAAATTTTAGATTAGTGAAGTGACCTAAAATATTGTATCAATTCACAAGTTTATTTTTCCTCTTTATCTGAAAAGATTTATTTTCTGCACCTTGCCCCTCCCCCCACAAAAAGATGCTAGGCGTTTCATATTTCATTAACTTTGATTTGTTTAACAGACTAGGTGCCAGGCACTGTGCTAAGTGTGTATTACAAACTCTTATGTCATTTAAACTTTTCTTATATCTAGACAGTTTCATCCTAGAGACCAGAAAACAGTTTGGGCAATAGAGCCTACAGCAAAAAATGAAAGCAACTTCTAATATTTAATTGGGCAAACAGAATCATGAAGGAGAGAAGGCAATGTATAATAGGCTTTTGATAAGGGGTCTGTAAGATGCTGACTATTTATGTGAAGGGATGAGCCTTTGGTAGGAGGAGTAAGACTTTAGCTGTTGGAATAGGAAGGAAGAAGGAGAAGGTAGGATCAATGCAAGGAGGCTTGTATATTTGGTGAAAATATTATTCCCATTCTCATTTATTTACTTAGTGAATTAGACAGTAAAGCTATCGCCTGAGATGGAAATAGAGAATGTGGGGAAGGGGAGGGGGTGTGGAGGAAAGGAGAAGGTTTTAAATAGTTATTTTATAGTGTGAGAAAAAAGAATGGAATGGGACACTAGTTAACATTCCATGTGAGAAGTGTACTCATGAGTTTAACACAAACACAGTCAACCTTTCTCTTTTTTGTGTGATTTTTTTTGTCCTGCAGCAAGCAAGATATAACTACTTTAGTATAGACATGTTAG